>KI422480.1:114106-156728 GCA_000473375.1 Anopheles culicifacies
ACCTCATGGCCGCAGTCAAAACGAATGTTGTGTGACTCGCTGGAATGTTTACAAACAATCGCCGGAAGTAGAAAGCTTTTCCCTTCCATCGCTGCCACTTTTCCAAATTAATCCTCCCACACCGGGTTCTACTTTCGGGTGTTTCAGGTTCAATTATTTACCATCGAAATGGTTTGTTGAACTCTCTCTCTGAATCGGTTGCCAAAACACGCTAGAATTCCAAACTAAACCCGGGTGCTGCTGTCAAGAGGGAGAACCGACCCTATTTGTAAATGATAATTACGAGGGACCCAACTTTCACCTCATCTACGGTGCCGAAGTTGCCCTGTATGTGACGTGTGCATCTAAAAGCTTCAAATGCTTCTTATCAGTTCGACGTTACGTTCCGGTTAGCAGTAATTGCAGCAGTACAGTTTCTGTAGCCGGTACGTTTGCATCGTGTTGGCCATTGCTGCGCTTTGTGTTTTTCGCCATCATCGTGCCAAGGTGGTCGTGCAGTTAGAATAAGTTGGGTGGAAAGACAAATGACATCGATGGCAAATGAGGAGATAGTTAGTAAGGTGAATAAGTATTTGGTCGACACTAGTATAACATTGTGATAAAGAAGAATCATTCGTGATAACTATCTGGAAAGACTGGCGTGGGAATTTTCAACGATCAGAAGACAATTTCCGCCAATAATGTCTTGATTAGATTGTATCTACAAGCTAGTCGTGGCATGGCATGTCGTGGTCGTCGCATGTCACCTTTACGATCCAATCAAACCAGGCAACAGCCGAGTGCGTGTAGTATGCCCATTTTAACAGTGAGCTGGAATTCGGACTCTAACCTCAATGAACTTCGCACACTAGCACTCTCGCATCAACGGTGTAACTTCAACGACCTTCAACGGCCTTAATTCTGGTCGCCCTTCCCGTATTCTCCTGAAGTTCTTCAGATAGTGAAGGCCTCCGTTAAAAATCCCCAATTTCCTTCGATAAAAGGATTAGTATGCCGAGACATTGAACACAGCTCCACAAGTTGCAAATCAATCGCAGGAACGTGGCCACAGGACTGCAGACTTACCGTTTATCTACGGAGTTGGATTACGCAATACGTGTCTGCGTCGGATGCTTGACCCTTTTGGTTACTTGGCGAAATTTATCAACAAAAAACCCGCCTTTCTTTGCCATTTTTATCGTACCGGCTATTAACGGACTGCTTTAGACCTCCAGTCAAGTTTGCGAAACCTCTGTGCTCTGTTATCAGATTAATCGCATTAGAAGGTACCTCCGGGAGTACGGCGCGTCACGTGTTCACGCATTTTGCAAAGCGTACATCGTCCTAGTTTGGTTACGGTCACTTTGAGCTACAGTACTGTGTGGATTGCCCTTAAGTGAAGTTAATTTTGTGATCTGTCTATTGAGCTGTTGCTTTTATAGAATTATAGCTGTTATAGAAATGCAGTAAGTGGTGCTATTGTTGATTGATTTGGTTAAGTTTGCGTGCCGCTGCCTTTGTTATGTACAACATGTTGGACGTACGGAACCCGTCCGTAGGAGTAGCAGATTAGGTCAAGGACCGGAGAAGAATACGATGCTATCATTTCAACAACCGGATTGTTCGATCATGAAGTAAACAATGATCGTCATCTTATCACACAAAACTTATGAAATACTTCCTTTCGAAGTGTTATCAACAAGCCACCTGGTTGACCAAAGCAAAGGTAATAGAGGGTTGCGATAAGAGACGCACTTTCTAATCATCGACGGTAACCGTCGAAATATCGCAGACTTATCACTCTCGAACCGCGTGGTCATTCGTTTTGGGCTAGGAAATCTTCCCCTCTAACCGGGATACAGTTCAGTTGGAGCCGATTGTTTGCTACGACACGTGCTTGTTTACCCATGTGTAGCATACCCGATTGACGGACTGGAGTACCTTGTTAATGAGTAAACTCGTCGTTTCTGGGGTCTTTTTTTCTTCGTGCATATGAAGCATGATTGTTTGTAAGTGTAATTAGCGAACCGCATGTGAAGACACTGTCGTACGGGCTATTGTTGGTTGACGTAATCGATTGTGTGATGCAGTGTGAGAAGCATGTCCTCAAGATGACCGTCTGACAAGGCAAGACGTATAGCGCGGTCTCTACCCTAATAACTTCCTATTTTTGTGTGAATAAAATAATGCGACGTACCATTCGTTAATGAGCGATACTAATTCTTAGTTTTTCGATTCTCTTTTCACCTCTCAGATGACCACGTCGAACGGTGAGCTGCTCGGTTTGGCCTTCATGGCGTTCTTCATCATAACGCTGTCGTCGACAGCGCGATATTACTTCAAGTTCTTCTGCTTTATCGCCTTTTCGGTGGTGTGTGCCGTGGGTCCTGTGCCACTGATGTTGATCCGACCACGAGACTATCGGAACGCGCTGTAAGTATAGCAGAAGTTGAAAGGATCCATTGTTGCGCTCTGTAAGGAAAACTCGCCACCGGTTCGCTGTGGAGAAGAAAAGGGGATCCGAGATGTAGGGCACTGATCGGATGACTTTCCGTTTCGAAAACCTTCACGCGTACCTTCAAGGACCTTCAAATGGGGGTGGTATTGCTAAGTTATGGCTGTTGTTTTTTTTATAGTACATTTATTTTGCGTACCTGACGTGTGCGCGTGGGGGCGTCGTCCTTGTTGTGCTGGGAATTGTGACCTGCAGAAGTTAAGGTTGAACCCTTGGTCGTATAGAAAATATATTTACCAGGAAACCCCTTTCCAGATGGCGATTAGGTTAATTATGCATGGAGGCTCTACATTGGAGCGCCTTCCCTGTAGGGGATGATTCGTTACACCGTTCGTATACCACACCGGCGGATAGCGTGGGCACGAACGCATGGCCTTTTCACTCGATAGATTAACCGTAATGAACTGAATTGTTGATGGTGAGATCAGAAAAAATGAGTAAGCTCGAATGATTGATAGGCTCACAGGTGGTTGTTACGGCGCAACAGGAAATACGTTTATATAGTTAATGTCGTTGTCTTAAAAAAAAAACAAAAGTTTGGCTATGTTTGATTGTGGACAGTTTGAAGAAGTGGTTGATATGTAGAAAAAAATATTTGATTGGAAATTAAATCTCTCATTTTCCAGAATTCCTGCGTACTTATGCATAGGCTTTGGTAAGATGCTTGGCGCATCGTTTACGGTGCGTGGCAAAGAAAATATTCAACGAAATCACGGTGGCGTCGTGCTGATGAATCACCAGAGCGCACTGGACTTGATTGGTATGAAGATACATTGCTTTACCGTTTTTATGTTCTCCACAAATGTACTTGTCTTACTGTTAAATGATTATTTATAGTTCTAGCTGAGCTTTGGCCCATTATGGGCAGGTCGACGGTGGTCGCAAAGAAGGAAGTACTGTACATGTTCCCGTTTGGATTAGCCTGTTGGCTCTGGGGGACTTTGTTTATCGATCGGCAGAACCGTGATTCAGCCAAGAGCGTCATCAACAAAGAAGCAAAGGCTATCAACGAGAAACAGGTACGCGCTATCGAAGTAGAACGGAAACCACCCCGCCCGATACCCTTTCCGTGCATAATACGTACTCGAATGACACAACCTTTTTCTTATCCGCGTTTTTTCCAACAGGCGAAACTACTTTTCTTTCCAGAGGGAACTCGAGGAAACGGCGATAAACTGCTGCCATTCAAGAAGGGCTCCTTCCATGTAGCCGTCGAATCGCAAGCCTTCATTCAACCGGTTGTCATTTCCAAGTACCATTTTCTGAAGTCTAACGCAAAGATTTTCAATCGAGGTAAGGAAAACGAAGTGGCTCGATAAGGTCACGAAGGACAAAATTGACCTTTTGGGTTAGGTGAACTTTAATGAACATTTGTTGTATGCTTCTTGTTGTAGGACAAAATATCATCAAAATTCTTCCCGAAGTGCCCTGTGCCGGGTTAACAAAGGATGACATTCCGGAGCTAATGGAACGGGTACAGAGGATGATGCAGCGGGAGTACGAGCTACTATCGGAGGAATCACTATCGATCAATAATATTAGTGAGGTGCATTAGAAGGTATTGGTGGGTAGGATTCTGCTACGTTTCCTAGTGGAAAGTGTCCTATACCAAACAAAACAGTTGACCTGGTAAAGCATGTTAGAATTATACCCCGGATCTTCATTAGGGTTAGAAGAATGCTGCAGAGACAGATAAATTGTACCAGCTCTCCTCTATCGAAAGGAAGCAAATACACACATCACCACCTCATCACAAAAAGAAACAACTCCTCGTTCAACAACAGAGAGCTTAGTAGTTGCGATTAGTGATAGCCTTTTTTAAACAGCTAACTCTTGATTTCTGTTCCGTACGAAGCATTCTGAAGTGGAATCCATTTTTGTCTCTTCCAAAACCTATCACCGTTTTGCGACCCATTAGTAGACAAGACGCACAAAACAGAGACACGAACGGAACCGCGCAACTTTTCGAATAAATCCGGTTTTAGGATAATTTGTTTTTCCTATCTTCCTTCGTCAGAAACTACATAGTTCCTGCGTAGTAGGTGTAAGAGCGTGTAAGATGGGTCATTATCAGGTGTGTGTTGGCAAAGAGTTTAAAGTTTCAAGTCCAATAGTTATGATCAATCAAGACCGAGGGTCCGAAGCAATAGCTGGCTTGTAAATAGCGTACAAAGTACATATTTTAGCATGATAAGAATTTTATTCGAAAGAGCAAAACTAGGGTATAGGAAGTACGATAGTAAGCGGTAAGTGGTAAAGATGAAAGCACAAAATGGGTAGAACAGTACAAGCAATGTATGGATGCGAGCACGACGTTCAATGTCGTACGTTAAATGTGATAATACATTAAAACGATGCAAAAATCTAACAAAATGAAAATGCGTGAAGACTTGTTTGGAACTGAAGAGAACCAACGTTTGTAGGGCGGTAGTGGTGTTTTTACACCTAGTATATCCTTAATGGAAATGATCTTCTACGGTTTTGGCCCTAGCACGAACGAAATCCCAGCACGAACGGTGGAAGGTAGTTTATTGCCCTCGAAAGAATTCCCCCTTAGGGAGATGGCAAAGAAATCCGACGGGCATACACACACGGCACATTTTGCCGGAACACAGGTAAGTAAGATGAGATTCGAGAGTAAGAAATGGATTTCACTGAAATATAAACAGCTATGCTACTGTACAATTTTGTTTTACAATAGCGATGTAGACGGAGAATAAGTTTGTATGCAAAAATGATGGAGCTATAAAGTGGCAAGAAGATTTAGAACACATTCCTTTTCACTGTTCTATAAGACATTGATGCTTGTGACATTGAATTAAGGTAAAAGGATTTCTTTCACCCACTATTGCCTACTCTTAATTGGCATTCTTGCCATGCATGAAGAGGAACTGTTGTAATTGTGCTGTCAATTCTGATTTGCTCACATTGATTAATGATGCTTGACTAGCCATCCGACACAGGACACGGAACAGTAAGAGGGAGTGACTAATGATTTACAGGAAATGTTTATAGAGGTCGTCTAAATATCTCTTAATGTTTGGTGGATATGGCATAGGGCACATGTACAAATTTCAGTTCTTAACAGTAGGGTGTATTATGCGTTGTTGAATAAACACAACTGAAGGTTAAAATCTCGAACACTTACCATGAGACAACTGTCAGTGTAAGTAAGGGTAATCAGGACTAGAGTCCTTTTTTTGAAGGGCACTCTTCGTAGGTGTTGGAGGGAAGCATAGAGATAATGTTGTACCAGACGTGATGAAGATGTTATTATTGACTGTGGGATTGTATGACTGTTTGTTTACCCATCGATAAACATGCCCACTGTCACTATCTGGACGCGTTATAACATCTCATCTTCCCTTATCCGATTCACACGATTGCGAGTGAAGTGTGGTCACCAAAGTATTCGGCCTGTCTATAAGGGTAATTTTTTAATTTACTCCCACGACGGATCCGTTGTCCTCATCACCATCGTTTCCTAGCTATTCTAATCTCATCATGCCTAATTTTCTTTCTTCTATCCCTGTGTGACCCACTCCTTAGAAAAGTCCGCAGAACTATTCTCCCTTTATTTTCCCGCTTTGACACGTGCCAAAACCGGTCCTTTGATGGAGGAGGGGTGATTGTAACGTGGAGCTGGAATGATGGTATGAAACCAAGACATGCAATCGACAGGTTCCGTCCCGAAATGAGTGCATATTTGTGTGACATTGACATGTTGGCATTCGGTTCTTTGGACGAGCGTATTGCGGTAAACCTCAACCGGAACCGTAGGGGTGAAATTATAAACATCTTCCATCCGTTTTGCGGATTCTTTTGCCACCCTCCACAGTACCTGTAAGGTTCCATAGGTGGTTTTATGACTCCCGGTGGAATTTTCCTGTCGCTTCCACTTTCTTTTTTATGGATCTCTGTGTGTCTGCGTGTCGGATGAAAAGTCATTCGGAAATGCTTTTCGTCTTCTTTGCGGTTCTCGTGAATGGTAGCAGGGGGGGAACTTTGTTGCGTGATACGATGATCCCAGCGCAGGGGGTGAGAAGGGACAGAGTATGTAACAGGACCTTACGCTGGAGCTCGTATGTTGGTGTGACTACATGTTTCATTTCTCATCTTCTAGGAAGCCCTAATGATACTCTTCGGAAGGGGGAAGAATTGCCAAAATAGGGCACCCGGAGAAGGTGTTCATTTGGGTGTTGCAGGGTTTATCTCCGATGTGAGCAAAAAAGGGGATAGTACATTTGATAACGTCTAAAGGTGTAAGGATAAAGTTCACACCGATAGGCAAAATGAGCTTCGAGAAAGGTTAGGTAAAATGTAGAAAAGGGTATTTGTATGTCATTTTCAATTGGGGAAACCATTCGAAGGATTCAGGAAGATTCTAGCGTATGTATGCTGCTATCGTTTTGTGAGGAAAGCAACTTTGACTGCAATTGATAGTAACAGGACGGGTTATGTACATATTCCTTTGGGGACTGTTTCCAGGAGGAGATATTTAGCTGTATCCCACGGATTTACCTTGCATAGGATAAGAAAGAAAATAATCTGTTTTAACCTAACCTCAGCATCCAGCACCTAATTGAATTTTTTAGGTGTTTTCATCTCATTCCCACGTGCTCGCGTTCTTAGGGATAAACAGATGGATTAACAGATTTCATCTCCATCGAAAACAGATAATCTTAAAATGAGCGCGAAAGAGAAGAAAAAACAATCAGCATATAAGAACAAACGAGATATCGAATAGCAATGCAGAATTTTTGTTTATCAGTAGTGTGTAGCGGTATTAGTGTGATCATGCGATATCGATAAAACGATTAGTGCGTTTAATTGGTGTCTGTCAGTGTCGCATCATAGTCGCGATCGCAACGTCCTGTGTTAAGTCGAGAAAAAATAATAAAAGTGACGCGTTTCGGCGGATTTTTCTTTTTAAGAAAACAAGTTTACGCTTCATTGCATTATGAAAAGCTTTTAAGAACAAGATGTATGGTAAAAAGCATGCTAAAAGTGAGTTTTGCTGCGGGTGAGAAAACGTGTCATTTTGATGTGTGCGTTTGAGCGGCCAAAAATCTAAATCTTCCTTGTTTACTACAGTCTTCGGATGCTGTTAACAATTACAAAGCTAAAATTATTGTTATCACCTTTACGTTATAGAGCGTGATCATCAAAGCAGTGAATTATGTTCCCCTTTTTTTGGTTTCATTGTTTGGTTTACATACAACCGATCAATCCTTTTTAAATTCTTGTGCGTGTCTTCGTTTTTTGGCCGTTCCTTTGTGTATGATTAGCACACATCCGGTACAACAATCACGCCCCGTGTGCGTTGCGCCTGCACAAACATAGGCCTGCCATAATCAAAACTGCCGAAACTTTGGAAAAATGTTCGTGAGCTCTACCTAAAAACTCAAACACTGCACACGCGTGTTGTCGCCAGAATCCTTTGACAGCACCCGCATGATGTGGCGGGCAAAAAAACAGGCCTGGTGTTGTATTTCAGCTAGAACAAACCGGAAGCCGGCCGGTACATACGGCACACTGAGTGGTTGGAACTCATGCTCTGTTTACACGCGATTTTTACTCACAATTTCCTATTTGGCTCTCGCAAAGGCGCCAGAGCGTGAGAGAAAAGTGGAACTCATTTTCCCGTGCTTCCACTCACCTAAGGTTTGGAAAAGCGTTGGCTATGAGTGACCGTTGTAAACAACATTCCGATTGGGGGAATCACATTTTCATCGTAGTAGGCTGCTTCAGTAGCGAATCGAGTGTCGTCCAGTGAGGAGCCACATTTGTGTTCAGTGGTGTTTCGTATTAGTACGGAAGGAAATTTATTCGTCCTTCACATCGTCGGTTGAAGGTTTAGGTTAGTGTTTCGCCGATCGGTGGCTGGGAAGCTGAAAGTGCATCTTTAGGAGTCGCCGTCAGAGTGTGTTTTGGTACGAGGCTTTCCACGTGTACGTGTGCTGTGTAGTTAATGAATCGGGCGCGAAGTTACGTCCAGACCGGATGGTCCTTGAGCTTCCTCGTGTCAGTTAACTGTGCGTATTGGAAGCGTATTCGGCGTAGCATTAGGTTAGTGAACGTGGGCTAGGATTACGGGTATGCGATTGCAGCAAAAATGTGGAACCGATCGTACATACGTGCTGGAGTGTGTGTGTGTGTCCGTCTATGTGTCTGAGATATTTGTTCCATTAATCATTGATCGTATATTGAAGCCCTCACTGTTTGTTCCTGCAGCGGATGGTTGCTGGTCAGTGTTCGTATGTGAGTTTCGGATTACTTCCGAACGCGATGGAGCCGCGATGGAGACGCGAAAGCTGTTGGAGATGCAGCATTCTGGGTTTGCGTTACGGTCTTGTTGCTGTGTGACTTCGAATTCGGTGTATGCAAGTAATATTGCGTGTGTGGTCTGATGCTTGGCGTTCGGTTGACCAAAAAGCAAGGAGCAAATAGGTTTTGATTTATCACCCCAAGTACCAAAATGGTGCTGTAGCACTCAGTGGTGGAAGGAATGTGTATGTAGGCGATAGAAAGTGAAACAAAATACAAGTGCTTCACATAACAACTAAAGAAAGAAAATAAGTAATTCGCTGAAAACATAAAGGAAGATATTGTTTAAATCAATAACCATGGATGTATAAAAGATGCTCCAAAAGGAGAAACAAAATAATTAAGGTGAGTTATTTATAATATTTAATTTTGTTATCGTTCATTTTCATCTTAAAGATAATTATTTTGTATAATACCGTTTTCGTTAGATGTTTTCTGTAATAACTCGATTGATCTGTAATGTTTTGTATAAAAATATCAATATCGTAATAATGTTTATCATGTATTCCCAACTGCGTTGGCTTCTACAGGCGTTACAGTAATAAATCCAAATAATTTTCCTATTTAATAAAATACATGACACATTTTTGAGTGTAACTACGAAAAACTGGGCGATCAAGATGATAATCGTGATAACGGTGAATCGTCCGTCGTTGCAACTGTATTAAGATGCTAAGATAGCATCGTGGAAAAGGGGGAAAACGATAAAAATACCACACAAGTGGTCACATGGTTAGATCGTGTGATAAAGACTCCATGACTCCCCTGTTCTTGTGAAGAAAGTGCAAAGTCACTGTAAATATCTTTATTACATCTTGCCGTTGTAAAGAACGCGCATTGGGGTGGCATAAAAATTGAGAATAAATCTCTGATCGTGGGAGATAATCTTTATTCATTCGTTACATCCTTCCGTCATAGTACGTGCCACTATGAGAGGTATCGGAGGAAAGTTATTCTCCATTAGAATGAAATCAGAACACGGTGTCACACGACACATGCTATTCTTTCATTCTAGGAAGGAATAAAAAAAACGAATAATACCAGCCAGAAAGGTAAAACATTGCGCGGATATAAATTGTACGCACGCGAATAATGTTAACACGGTGTTACCTTACTCATCCTTGTTCGTATGGAAAGGAAATGGGCTTCCTCTTCATGTTTCCTCCCTCCACTTGTAACTCTGCTGGATCATGAGGAAGAACTTGGAATAAATGAAATGGATGCCCACCGTGCGACCATTTATCTGTGCACTATGGTCGACCCGAGGATGGGAATGGTGGGATCTGTTAAATTACATCCGCCATTAAATTTTATTTTAAGTAATACGGGTTTTTTCGGCACACTGTTTCCACTCTGACCCGGCTCACAGATGGGCGTGTAGACTTACAGAGTTTTTTTTGCGCTTAACGATACGGTAAGGGTAAGTGGATTTGGACTTCATGGCCACTGCCACCAGATTGTGGGACAGACAGGAGTTAGAAAGTGGTCGTTTCTTATATTTTTGAGTGTCCTTTTTTTCTACCACACCACATGGTCATGGAGCAGGTTGAGGATTGTTTGAGAAGGTACAAGAAGGTATTTGAATTTATGAAATTTTTAGTCATTGCTCGGTAGCGCAAATGTAATTTAATGCAAAGCCATGCGGTTTCAGGTGAGAAGAAATTCATTCAAATTTAGGAAGCTTCAGGAAAGTGGCAACAACAAGATTAGGAAAAAGGGAGATGTTGGAGATTTCCTAGTAAAGTGTACTACAACGTCATAATTTTTAAACCGGCGGTGATAAAAGTGCACCACGGCGGAACGGAGAATGTTGATCACTTTCCATCTGCGACGATCATCAACCCTTATTGTTGGCTGCAAGCCATTCAAGGACGAAAGCAGCATTTCATTTTGGGTGAAAAGTGAAAATTGTAAAAAAAAGGTAGACATTCCTTTCAGATTTCCCTTTAATGTCGTTACTGCATGAAGTCATTTTGATTTTTTTTTCTTCGTGGTTATGGTGGTTTCACCCTGTGCTGTGGAGCACTATGGGTCTCTCTCTCTCTCTCGTTAGACTACGGATAATGGCGATTATAATGGTAATCAAAGGCATTCCTGGGAGGCAAGTCTATGGGTTTGAACCGAAGGTTACCATGGGAAAATCGTCGCTGGAAGCTAGACTTGTTTTCGGCTTGTTCTTTTTATTTTAGTTTTTTGGGTCTCGATGTCTCGATTTTTTTTTTTTGCTTTTTCGGAATCCACGGGATGGAAGATCGTGCACCGTGTGCATATAGGGTGAAAAGGGTAATTGAAAAATGAAACAAGAAGACACGTGGAGCAATTTGGTCGCCACAAAAAAAAAGGCATCCTTTCCTAGACGACGGAAGGTTTGCTATTTTTCCGATTAAGAAGAAACGTGCTTCTAATCGTGATGGGAAATGGCACATAAAAGAGTGACTTTTTTTCTCTTCTACTTGCATTTGGTGCAGCATGGATTTTGGAACATTTAGGACAGCATGGTCCGGTTGAAGTCAATCGCCCGTTTCGAAAAGGTGATCGAAGGTGATCATAATGAGCCAATGAGTTGTTTCGGGTCGGTTGAATCTTATCGATTGGTGTAATGGGAATTTAATTTGCTCGGACGACAATTACCAGGAGAGAAGATAAAAATCGGCAGAAAAAAGTGTAGATAATTAAAATTGGTTCTAGAATTTCAACCACTCGCGCTCGTAATTCGAATAACTTTTTCTATGAAGCTATAATTGGTTTCACGACCAATACCTTCTATAAAACTGCTCATACCCGTGCGATACCAGGAGCGCAAGGACGAAGAAATCATTCATTTGCCAATCGACACGCCATCGTAGACACAGCGCTGTTGTTTCATGTGGAAATAAATCGGAATGAAAAATGGGTCTACCTAGCAGCAAAACCTCCCCGGACCATACCAGGACTGTCGATATTAATAGTCAATTGCCCAGAATCGGATGTAGCATTTCAATTACGAGCTTTCGAGATATGGATTAATTAAGTGATTATGGTTTTCGCGTGTTTCAATGTTTTTCCTTTCCATCATATTTGAATTTTCTTTTTGATTTTCGGCTACTACACTGTGGGGTAATATCGACCTCCGTTAAATACACATTTCATCCCCGTTTGTTGTTAATTATAAATTACAGCCATCAATTATTTGAGGTTGATAGAAAAGCAGGAGCAAAAGGATAACGCTATGTGTCCGATACGATTGAGTGCCATTCTTACGGACGAGTGTTCATTGATTGCTTCACTGACTGAACTCCCTTCGACGGGCGAAGTTAAGAGCCATCCTTAACGAAATGGGGGAAAACAGCTCACTACAGCGGGAGTCTCCATCTGAGATGGAAGGATGTAGAAGTGGGAGAGTGGGATTGTTTGGGTGGGACATGCCGGCGGCTACGGCAAGTGGCCGACAATTTTAATTTACGCAACAGTGCATATTCCATATGGCGCCACTCGCTCGATCGTTGTTCATTCATGTTTTTTCCCCTGCCACGACGTTGGTGATGATGATGGCGATGATGGAATGGGTTGTTGACCGCGTTCCCTGCACATTGCCATTTGCATGGTGCAGTTTTGTTTTAAGCACATGCATGACGTTGTTTTGTAATCAATTTTGCATACCATGAAATGCGTCCTGCGGGTAACTCCGAGCCGGACATTTGAAGGTGCTGGGTTGAGGAAATGCCTTCATCTATCATTTTCACGCACCTGTAAACCCGAGCGTGGTTTTTCTCGTGGTCAAGGCACGGACAAATGAGTGCGGGTGGGTATTTTTAAACATTCACTCTTCCGGTAGCGTTGCAACCGGTGGAATGCATCATTTTTGTGAGTATTTTTGTTACTGTTGGTGCGCGTTATTAAATATAGCGTCTGGGAAATGCAGGCTCCGTATTGTGTGTTTTGAGGGTTTGATTGTTTGTATTTCGTAAATTGGTTTTAATTGATTATCGGATATAGGGTGAGGGATTATTTACACATTGTCAATGATAACTTCGCTGAAAGTTCAAGTATGGCTAACGAATGGTATGCTGTGGAGTGTTTATTTTTAAAAAGAAATAAATAATTAATAATTATTGTGTTGAATTAGTAACACAATATGGAGTATTTAGAGATTAGTTTTTTTTCTTTGTTAAACTTTCTGGAAATTTTCTATATTCCATTTAGTACCATAACATGTGTGGTCCAGTATAATCTCAATAATCTTTTTTTTAGTGTAGTGAACTAATGACAAAATGATCGACTCTTAAATCCAGTTTGAAACACCACTCTTGAAACCACGCCACAATTTGAGCATAGCCATTGACATGCAAATTTATGCCAATTTCATTCTAAACTCGACAGAAAGAAGAGCGATAGAACAAACGATTCAAAAAACCAATAAGAGAGCCCCACATCAGCTGCATTGGAAATGGTTTGAGTGTTTGAAGAGTGTGTTCGTGGTTTTGTCCCTCCAACACCTGAGGGACTTACTGCCATTTGGCAAATTCAAATCGAAAAATATATTTTACACCATACATTGGTCTCGCCAATGGACTAGGATGTAGACAGAACGACACCTTACACAACAGGGGCTGAATGGTCATCGAGAGATTTGTGGTAAACCCTTCAAATAGTATGCTGGACAGCATCTCTGCCTCTTTTCGGGGGGAGGTATTCCCGTTCAGGTGTAATGAGTCATCCCGGGTGGAATGTCGGGAAAAAATGTGAATATCTATGAGCTGACATGTGCGAGATGGTGGACGGGTGAGTGTTTTTGTTGTTTCTATTTTTGCACCATACGTACATGGTGCGAAGAACTCACTGGGGCACATAATTGCACGGCTTGGATTGGATATAGGGTGTACGGAATTGTTTACGGAAAAATCGATCCAACCAATATATGGATCGTGGATGGCGAGCGCATTTCGAACTGCTGTACATTGGGCTAGGCAGTGTTGCAACCATATGCGTTTGTTTCGGTTGCATCGTGCGGCTTGTGCACATTCGGTTTCGGTTGTTCAATTCGTTATTCAACTCTTGTGTCCCTGAGTTAAGGAAGCGTGATTTCATCTCCATGGTAACGGTGGTAAAAACGTGGTCGAACGTTTGCGTGTGCACCTGACCGGGTTTGCTTCCGCGTATACAACACTGCAAGGAAAAGCGTAACGGCGGTTAAATATTCATCCCACCGCTCCAGGGCAGTGTCACGGACGCAATGTACGATGTGAATTGCGGTGCAAGAAAATGAGAATTTTGTGAATGGAAATCGAGGGATTGCGAGTGTGCGATAAGTACTTCCTTCGATTGTATCGACTCATGAGTTGTTCCCCGCAAATGCATACTGTACCAATATCTCTAAACTGTGAGGGTGGAAATTCTAAATTCAAACAAAAGGACCAACGAGAACTTTTCTGTTGTGAAGTGTGCTTGCACAGTAAATGAAAACATGGAAATTGAGGAACAGGAAAAGGGAGAAAGGGCCGCTAACAAACGATCGTAATTATGTTTACAATGAATGAATCGAAATAATGTAATTAAAGGCAAGTTTACACTTTGCATGCATAAAAGTGGGCCGCCGACGTTTGAACCCAAACAAGCAGGTCGTAGTCCTACTGTTCGTTTCTCTCCCTTGGTTTGAAAGAATTCTGGTTGCGGCTGGATAACATGCTGAAAACATGAAATCTTTCACCCTCGCGGTGGAAAATGGAGAAAGAAGTGTAAAAGAATTTAATGAAAATGAATCAACAATGAGAAGAATGTCGTTTTCCCCGTCCCTTGGACCCGAATAGCCTGGGGCTCAAGGAATCGTTCGGTTCTAGGTGTCGTTGATAAATTGCTTTCATCTAACCTCGTTTGTACATCGGAAATAAATTGTGACCGAATGTGACAAATGGACAACTGCAGGGTGACGACACCTTTACATGGTATGAAACGGAGTATAGTACACGAGAATAGTACTTTCTCGGCTCATGGAGTATGGAGCGTCCCGTTGGGAAAGCATTCCGGCTCGACACGATCCTTGTTGAAGGTGAAGCAAATTAAAAGAAGTATTCTGAGTTCCTTCGCAGGTTGGTGGTCTCAAAGGATACAACTCCCTCTCTTACCGGAGGAGTCCTTCAGACCTCCAAGGCGTTAGAGGAGTACATAGATATGGTTGTGCTGACGGTACAATTGCATTAATTAAAACTCAAACTCTTTTATCGATTATCTTCGAGATCTCGGTAAGGTTGATTGCAATGCAAGAATTGGTTGCTTCAGCAAATATACCAAATGGAAAATCGAAGTTGATTGCGGATTGCATGCATTTAGGCGAAACCCGTAAGGCGAAGGAAAATTAAGATACAGATCAAGATAACCGTATTTTACAAAAGTGCCGTAATTCATTTTTACATTAAATACGAATAGATTTTTTTATGGGTTAAGACGACGTTACAAGCCCGTAACAAGAGAGATATTCTTGAATTCCTCTTGAAATTTCAAAGTGAGTCCCAAATCGGAGCAACACTTCGAACAAGGTTATCGTCAGTATACTACTGCAACGACCACAATCTCGTCTTCCAACAGCATAACGTGCAAAACGGCAAACAATTGCGGTCTTACGGCGTGCGATGATCGGTAATTTATGGCTTAATTAAAGGTAATTGAAGGTAGGAGTGATATATAAGTATTGCACAGTGATAAGACTCTGCAAAGTCCGGATGTATCTCTGGACGAACTTTCGATGTACGGTGCGCACCGGAAGAGACACCACCGTTGTTGTTGTGGTGAGATTGGTTGTAGTTTAATTGGGAATCGTCAGGCGGCGAATGTCGATGGGGTTATATTTATTGTCAAATTAGCACGAGGTGGATGTAGAGGGAAATATGTGGTCGGAGAAGCTGTGTGTCCTATATTTCTGGAAACGTTAAGATTGGTTTTCAAAGCTCAAATGCTTCTTGTGGAATTTCGATGTTCTTCTCTACGCTCTGTAATTCTGTAAAATTGAAATTTGATTCAAAATGAAACCAATTTAGATTCCCCATTCACCGCTAATTTATAAAAATTATCTCCAATTTGTTACGTGAGTGGATCCCATCTATTTTTCTCAAAAATCACGAAACTTATTGCAAGTTTAGTTTAAATTCAGTTCGCAACAAGATTTAAGCTTTCCATAGCGGCAGTTTTTTTTCCTCGTTTCTTATATGTTCTCAGGAACACCGAAATTGATCACTTTAATTTGGCGTGGTTTTTCGTGCACTCATTGATTTTCCATTTTCTCTCCTTTCTCTTCGCAGACGACGATGCCTCTAAAGGTGAAAAAGAAACCACGGAAACACTGCAACACGCCCATCCCATTGCAACTGAAGATGAACAACCGTACTCGTAGTGGAAGTATTTTGCGAAAAGTGATATAAATTTTGCTACTGAAGGCAATAAAAGGGATCAGTGTGATATAAAGGCGGTACCATGATGGAACTCGCGATTGGAACCCTGCTTCACGTTTTCGCGTACGAAATATATTGCAGTCGCTTTCCATCTTAGAAGAAAAAAAAATTCTGTTAGTCACAAATGGGAGGCAAAATACATTTCATCTTCTTTAAATGTGTGCTACTAATACTGATACTACCCTCGCACAGTGGAAAGAGTGTTTGGAAAGCACTGGGAGAGCAGGGAGTGCAATAAATATAATAAATGGCCACACATCATCATCACCATCATCGGCTAACCCCCAACCCCATGCAGAGTGTTGGAAAGTGAGCCAAGGGTGAGAAGTGTACAAAAATTTAAGGCGTAAAGCGAAATTGGAAGGAAATGTATTGCACCAGAAATCAATGCAAAGGGAGAGAAAAATTGCATGCTTAAGAAGTGGCATAGCGAAAGTGAAAAGTTGAAAGTGAAATTGAAGCAGTGAAAAAAATTGCAATCTTGCATTACGGTACGAATATAATCGACCATTCAGGAATGAGTGGCAGACGATTTCGTCTGGCGTGTGAATATGAATTTGTGCCGAAATGCTTTCGCTGCTTCTACCAACCAACCGATGGAGCCACCAAGAGGAAGATGTGTTTCTTACTTTTTTTTTGGGCTTTTAAGGATCCGTTTGTTCGCTGTGAGTGTAAAGCTTAATCCGTCCTTCACGTCTGTTTTCGATATTCGTTTGTTTTAAGGTTTAGTCCGCGGAGCTTAAAGGCGGGTACGCTAGCTTCTTTTTATCCCACCGCCTTTGCGTAAGGTGAATTTTTGTTTATTTTTTTGAGTGAAAATTTAGCAGAAAAAATGTCGTCAGGCGCCTTGCTGTGATCTCGCGTGTGTTTATGTTTGTTGTAATTGTGTTTTCTGTGTGTGTGTCGTTGTAGTGTGTTCGCAACCTTGTTTGCAAACGTGCTTCCCATCCGCGGGGAAGAAAATTCGCCAAAATCTCGCGTACCGGTGTCTGGGTATGGCACAAATGTGATTATAAGGCCCGATTTGCGAAGGCACCAGGCGTATGTGTTAGTGAAAAAAAAGAAAAAGAGGTATCCTTGTTCAGTGAAAATTTTTCCAGTTTGCTGCATGTGAAATCACTTGGAGCAAAAAAGAAAATCCCCTAAAGTGTGTTTAAAGTTTTGCAGTTTTTGCATGTTCTTGCATGAACACCTCGTGTTCGGTTTGGAGACCGTGTTGTTTTACGTGAGAAGCGGACGAGCGAATCAGTGCGAAATGTGTATGCTGATCCGTACCCAAGCGGTAGGATTATACACCAGAGGATAATGAAGAAACAAATTTAACGGTAAGTATCCTGGTCACGGCACCCAGAAAGAAACGGTGCCGGCCAAAGTGTCCAAACAAGGCAGGATTTGTTTTACTGAATAATCGCATGAAAAGCATCCTTGCTGCTGGTCCTATTTCGCTCCAACTCACACCACCCCTTTTCTATTGAAAAGCTTGTACAGTGTAAAGTTTGTTTTAATTGTTGTACAAAAATTTCGCTTTGCTTCGTTGGTGGTGTGATGCAAGGGAAGAAAATTGCACCAAAAAAAAAGGCGGCAAAAAGATAACAAAAAGTACTGCAGCACGGAATAAAGAAACAAAACTTCAAGGGAAAGGATGGGAAACACAAGTTTGGCTGTACTATAGGACTGCGGATGTTTTTCTCGAGATGGCAGTGGAATTATTGTCAGCAAGGATAAGGCTAACTCTGTCCCTTTCCACACCATCCACCCTTCCTTCAATAGTCGGATTATTTAGGCCAATTATGATAATTAATGAAATGTCCGTGTAGACGGTAGATACAACCGGTTCGTTAGCTCAGTGGGTAGTACTCCAATAAAATGAGCACATTTTAAATGGATCAAAAGAAAGGATGCTCGAGAGCGAAGCAATGCGGCAATTGCAAATATTAAATTTTATAGAACAGTTCTAGCTGTACAGAATAACCCTGGAACACTGACAATAGTGATGAAAATGAACCATAATTTGCATCCTGTGTTATGGATGGGGGTTGGAATGAATGCAGATGTGCGTGCTGTTGGCTGAGGGACGTACAGAGTTGGACAAGTGAGGGAATTTTTGATTCATCAATCAGAGTGCATTCGATTTACATTCACCGGAAAAGTCCAGCCGGTGCTGAAGTTTATTAGCATGAAAATTACAGCTGATTGTACAACTGAATAAACACAGTCGCTACCTCAGCTGGTGGTCGTCTTGCACTGGGTATCCAATTTTAAGGGGAACGACAATATCGTGCCGTTATATGCTTCTAT
Source organism: Anopheles culicifacies (assembly GCA_000473375.1). NCBI lineage: Eukaryota > Metazoa > Arthropoda > Insecta > Diptera > Culicidae > Anopheles > Anopheles culicifacies. Next base: position 132,647 of record KI422480.1, read on the forward strand.
CTACCGGATCATAGATGTTCGGTTGAAATGCATCTAGATTGTTTATGCTAGAGCAATGTGGAAGCTGACGACACTGGTTGATTTGCATCTCATCAATATTTGATCGAGTTGGAAGGACCACAGTGCGCACAGCATGGACACCGGAAGCTCATAAGCAGCATAGCATTACAATATTATCTTTACTCTCGGTATTGGCCCAAGTACTGAAGCTTAGAGATCCTTTTTTGTGTGCATTTTGTTCTAAAAGAGCGGCACTATTCCGATTCTTGATAGAAGTTAGAGTGCGAAATGTTCCAAAAAAAGAGGAAGGTAGCACCGTAACGAGAGCCATTCCTTTTAACTTCCATTTGTTCTTTGTGGGGGACGTGGGTCCGCGTCCTGATGAATGTCAATAAAAGTGATGAAAAGCAAGAACGCGTTGCTTGCTGGAAGAAAAAAATCACCCGCGAGGGCAAATGCTTTAGAATCACACCAAAAGAGGCAGAGAAGCACCTTCAAGACTAGTAAGTATTGAATCGAACGTGACTGAGTTGTCTGATGAGCGAGGATGGTGCTGCTTCCTTCAAGATTATTTTTTACTTCTCCCCTACTTATGAGGGTCGTTTTGCAAAAATACTGATGCAAGAAGAACCAGCAACCTTGCAGGTTCGCTATTTGTCGAGGGTTATAGTTTGATGCGTAAGAATTTCCTGTTTTTGTTGGTAGTGGTTAGAAGCAAAGATTCTTCAAAAGTGATCACTATTGGTGAATGTTTGTTTTGATGGCGACGAAAGAAAGGTAACAGTTTATTTGTAAGTTCATTTTTAAGCAGTGAGCACACGCACGTCTGTTTGTGATTCTTTGCATGCATTCGTTAGTTGTGTGTCACGGAAGCGCAAAATCGATTGACGACAGCGTCCAGACAATCAAGTATCTTTCTGCTATCGAAGACGGTAGTGCTTAATGAATGTCTTAGGGGAATATGGCTTAAACGGTCAAACGGTCTTTCGGACGTTATGAGTGAGTATAGTTGCTGCTTCGGAGCCTTTGTGGGTCATCGAAAGAGTGAAATTGATATTCCTTATTCGATGATTTTTATGAGCTATCACTAGAAGACGTGAACATTTTAAGAAAACCTACAAGCATTCTACACAGGAAGTTTAAAATTATGTACCAAAGTTAATACCAAACATGGCCTTATGTTTATTATTACAAGTACGAATTTTCTAAAACCAAAAAGAACTACAAGGACAATTTGACTAACCTTGAAACTTTTCTGATATAGAGGAAAGACATCTGACAGTCAGCTTTGTTGACAGAACCGGCTTTCCCCCAAATTTACCTATCCTTCGTTGAATTGGTCTTAGTTTAGAGGTCCCTCTTGTACCATTCCTTCGCTTCTTGTTAGAATTGTTGGAATAGATGGGATAAACACTTGCATTCTTCATGCTTCAGGACATTTTTCATTATAAAACAATTGTTTATACAGAATTAACCAACTTATTACCATTTAAGTATCTTACACTTACTGTTGTTTCCAATCTTATTAGAAGTAAGTCCCCTCGGCAACTGTGAATGATAATTCGGATGATCTTGCCAGAAGAAACACAATTAGCGTGTCACAGCGCAATCAAAACGCCGCTCGTAAAAAGGATACATAATTGTTCTTTTGCTGTAAGTACAGCAAACAGTGCACGCTTGTCTGCTTTACTTCAAGCTACAACTCCGTGGCAAGATGCTGTTGATGGTGTAATCTCTCGGTTAGGCATTTTATGACATACCCCTTAGGAGTAAGGCTTTGGATGCAAAAATTTAATGACTTGGTCGTTGAGTACCGAATCTATGAAGGCCAGTCAGACGAAGCACAAGATGTCATAATTTGAGCCTAACACTGGAAGGATGAATATCTGGGAGGATAACTTCGGGACATTTTTGCCCACGAGTTACCCTATCAAACAGAGGACGTGACCAGTGGGTAAAGGTTTACGCTCCAAATCGACTTAATATCGGGCCTCTTGTCAGCAAGAAAAAAAAACGAAAAAGAAAGAAAATCTTCATGCAGGTAGTTTGTTTGGCTCAACCTTTGCAGAGCAAGAGTTCCAAAAAGGGGATGAATGCGCCATTGCGAGAACTTATCCTCTATGCATACTATAGACACTCACGTACGTTGTTTATGCTTTTCCACGTTTTCCACGTGACCAATGATCGTAAAAAAAAAAAAACGAGGAAGTGAAAATACAATTTCGGTCCGAGCAATGAGCAAAACCCCTCTTTTAATACAATGTGACAAGCTTCTACTTTCTTCTCTGATGAGCAGAACTTTAAGCCGACAGACCTTTGCCGACAATTTTATGTCACCATGTTGGACTTGTGGAAGATTTGAGGTATACTTGTTTGAAAATCTTTTTCGTTTGTGGCGGGGAACAAACCAGACCCTTTGCAGATCGATCCCCTAGACCTGAGGCCAATAAAGTTGCTCAACCTGCAATCGTAAATCAAACCGTTAACACGTTCCTGGCACGTGTGTCCTAAGAGCCAACTTTACGTGTATGTTTTTTTTCTTGCTGCTGTTGATTCTAAATCATGGTACTAGAGCAGGATGTAGGCTTTAGTAGACCCTGCTTTATGACCTCGCTCGAAGTGAGAGGCCCGGAAGTAACCAGTAAACAATTCGGTTCCGTTCCTGGTTTTGTTTGGAATTTTGGCATTTTCTCTACACTTGTATCCTCTTCGGAAGGGCTATCGGAGGTGCGATTTTGTTTTCTTTTTCCATATACATGCAAGACTGCTTGCTAGGGCGTGTTGTCCCTATCATGTTTTTGGTTTACAGATAAGGCACGAAAGGAAGAAAAATGTCTCGCACTGGTAGTGATGCGACATTAAAGGTAGTGATTATTAAAGGAAAGTAAAAGGAAAAGCACCAAAAGGATCTAAAACAGACATACTAGCAAAATATTTCAGTACACGATTTACTTAGATTTAGGCAAATTTACAAAACAAATTGGATAATTCGCTAAGGTCCGTCTTAACGGTGCTCTATCGTTTAGCACAAATCGCACCAATTAATAAAAAGTCCTGTGTGCCCTCAGAAGCGTAAGTGTTTCTTAGCGTCTTTTCGACCTTCGGTCGGTGCGTATCGGATCGAACGCCGGAAGGTGCTTTCGGCTGCCAATCAAACGCCCATATGTCATAGGAAATTATATCCTAATTGCATGTAAATGTAACATAACATCCTACCAGCAGCCTGTTTGCGTGTGCGGACCGGAACCCCACCCGTCCCCCTACCCAGCGTCCGGGTGTTAATGTAAGCGAAAAGAGGATGAACGTAGAACGCCCACAAGTAAAGTGTTGTACGTGTTTGGGTATCCGTTTTGGCGTGTCGAAAACGGATGTTTGGTTGCAGATTTCTTTTCCTTCGCTGTGTTCGGAGAAGAAGCGCTCACGGAGCGGGTTCATTTAATTACCACAAACTGTAGCAGGGAAATTTGAGCACGGTGGTTTGGATGGCATAAGATGAGGGAAAAAATGCCCAAAGTTCTTCGGATTGGGGAGAAGGTGCCACTTACAACAGCAGCCTTGTTGGCTGGCAACAGATGGTCTTATTATTATATTATTTACTGTATTTTTCCGGTCCAAACAATGGGAATTGGGCCGTAAGAATACGATGGGTAAAGTCTCTTAAATTCATCTTATAATGTAGAGCAAACATGGTTTTGGTATTGTTTTGTTCGTTCTCCCCCGAAATAGGCAAAGGTGTTTCATAGTAATAATAATAATTTACAGCGAAGACTCATCTGTTTTTGGGAACAAAAGAGTATTTTAATCATCCTTTGATATGAGGGTTACTTGGCTATAGCCAATTTAATTACAAAAAAAAAAGACCGTTGCTCTATTGGTCAACTTTTCATACATCCTTGCCAATGGTTGGGATGAGGCGTCTGTAATGTTTTCTTGTATATTATGTTAGAGTAAGGTTGTTTTGTAACTTTTTGCAAACAGATCAATTCGGTTATCCAGACATGTTTTGGAAAAAAATACATGAAAGCCATGTTGTTTTAATTATGCGCAGGACAGACCTCCTTAGGTATCGGCATGACGATTTCCTTGGGAGTCTCGTATTGGACATTCATGTTGAACAAACATCGTCCGTTCGATATTATGTTATCGAAGCATGTTACAATGTAAAAGCAAGTCGACTTACTTCCGAAACCGAAACAACTTCCGAGCTTCTTTACAAAGATGCAAATAAGAGTACTCCCTCTGGGAGACGAACTCCTTAAACTAGCAGACTTTTAGTAGGTTCAATGTGTACAAATAGAAAACCTTGCCTTATGCAAATCAGTATCGATTTTCAATTCCAAATCTAAGCCAAATTGAAGCCTCCCCTTTTTTCTGACCCTTACGCGCGTTTGTAGGCAACACATAGCAGTGTTTGCCTTTGCCGTCTAGTCAACTTACTCCTACTTATTGCTTGGCGTAGCTTTAAGACGCCTAGGAAAAATTACCCTGAACAGGAATGCTTTACCGTCTCGAGCAGTGGCCGTCCACAACGGCAATGTGAGTGAGGGGTTGATAAAGAAACATTGCCATTCGGTTTGGTCGGATAAGGCCATTGCCATTTTTGCCTCACCGAAGAAGGCGTTCGCATAGTGATGGCATTTTTCGGAGGTTCCGTGCTAAAATCAAGAAGGGGACACCCCAAAATGTGTCCGTGCGTGGTTTTTCACGGGGGAAGGAATGCAATCCATTTCATCCTCTTGGCCCGTGGCATGATGTTCTTCAGTAAGAGTGAGACAAAAAATCCAGTCGGCTGAAACAGCTTCCTCTTTAATATCTAGCGACTGAGGATCCATAACTTCTTCCCCTCAGTGTGGGGCGCATTTGCTGAACAGGAACAAAATATTTTGCACCGAGTTTTTCACTTCAATTTTACCGTTTTATGAGAAATGCTTTCACGTCGGCTGGGGAGCTCAGGGCATGGTCATGAAGCGATGGGCGCACCAAAATCTAAAGGTTATTGGTTCCGAAGGGGCAGCTTTTAAAGTTTATGTTTATGCGTTTTTCTTCATCTTGCCTTGGGAATGGTGGCAAGACAATAAAAAAAAAAACTCTCCACCACCTCCCTGGCAAAACGTCAAACGGCAATGGGAAATCAGCAACAGCCGGTGCATGTTTGGTTGTGATAAAGTCGAAAGTGAATTTTATTCGACAGCAAAACTCAAACTACGGGTGCCTTTTGGGAACCATTCCATGAAACAGCGTGTAGTTAAGCGCTGCAAAGGAAGCAGTATTTTGTACAGCGGAACCAGAAACCCGACTGTCTCCAGAACGTAACGACATGCGTCCGTTCCCTGTTGTGGCTAATTTTTGCAACATTTGTCTTCGGGCGATTTCCCGTAGGAAGGAGCATTATATCGCCGAAAGAACCCATTTCGTTGAGTTCGTTCATCCTCAAGACGTTTGCTGGTACCGGAACATCGGTATCGGTTTTCAAAACCACCAGTGGAACTGTAAGCAAATTTGAATGTTTGCAATAAAACGGACTCCTACCGAATGGACGGTGCTTTTCCTTTTTTTTCAAAGGATCCGCTCGCTTGTTGCAGAGCTTTTTTCTTTTACAACTTTGTTGGTAGGCAAATGTAAGCACATTTGGTCAGCTGGCATGCATGCCAGCACCAAGCGTCAGTGGACATCCGGTGCGCTACCCACACCGGGTCTGCTTCCCGCTGCGAAAGATAGTACAAAGGACCGGAAAATTATGTATATTTGCTTTTACCTTATCGCACTGTTTTCATAAATATTAAACTAGAATTTATTGTAGCGTTTTCGCGCTGACGTTGACTTCAACCGTTGGTGGGTGGGGCCGTTATGCTCTGAAGCAGTCGGAACTAACGGTGGGCTAATGGAAGCACTGTCGGTGGACAGACTCGCGCCACGAGTGAGCGAGCAAATTGCTGCAGTGTAATTATTGCAGAAATATGGCTTTGAATTGAAATTGAATGTTTACTAGCTAGAAATTTGACAGGGAGAGTCCTAAGTAGTTTTAAATACGATAATAAATTAGATAGTGCTTTTTCGAGTAATGGCGCGTTTGTTTAAGATCATCCATGTCTTTAGGGGTTTTAATAATGCTTTAATAAATGTACTGCCAAAAGTTGTGCTGGGTTAGTACCCTACAACAAGTTACAAATGTAAACCCTGTACAATCCTCGATAATTGATAAAGAAGCAACCGTTTTTGGATATCATGGGATAATGTGTTAAGATATATTTTGAAAATAGGATTTTTTTGACAAATTTCCGTAGTTTTATACACTGTGCCCGCCTGTTAACATGTTGCAGTTGATCGCAGAAACGTTGGAACGTCAGCCACATAGGTGAACGTGTTTCAGTGCATTCATTCATGCATGCATATCCACTCGTTTGCTTCCTTTTAACGTAGTTTGCCCAAGGACATTCAGTTATTGATGGAACGTTATGAAAGAGCTTGTAGACAAACCCGACTGGTGAAGCTATTGAAAGCCGAGTTCGGACTCTACCGCGAGAAGTCGGTTGTGGTACTGGGAAAGTGAAACGTGTTTCATATTTGTTCTTTCAATTGAATCTTTAGAACTCTATTTTGTACTAAAACGTGTAGACTATTATGGTGAAGTGTAAACGCCAGCTAGGAAAACTTCATCCCCGTCAGTGGAACGTAACGTCAAGTTCATTACACCTTCACCGAATGGGAACATCACCGAAAACGAGTCGCTTTTACGTTTTCCGCACTTTAATGCAATAAATCTTTCACTTTTTCCACTCGGTTTGGTGGAACTCCAGGGAAAACGGGATAGTAATTTTCCGCCTTTCGACACTGTCAGTGGTGCGGCGTGCCAAGCGTGCGACACCATCAGTGAAGGTCTCTTAATTAACAATAATTTAGGAAGAGTATCAAATGGAAGTCGCAAAATGGTCCCTCGATTCCTCCATTTCCTCCAACAACCTCCCGGGAAAGGAGAGTGTCGCAACCAAAAATGGCCATCGGAAAACAGGATGGACGGTTGGTGTTTTTGGAACGGGGAGATGTTTGCTTCATTCGTGCGATGGGTAAGACCAAACGGTAGGCAGGTTTTTGCTTCAATGACCATTAAGATCATCTACACCGATAAGTATGGCGTCACCGTGTCACCGAGTCGCGCTAGCTAGCAATCGCTTTAAAGTGGTTTCTGTTTCGGTTCCATCGAATCCTTACGCACCAAAATAGACGACACTTTCCCGGCACCGGCATCGAACCGTGACTGCGTGCGAAACCAACCGAGCTAAACCCGGCATGCTTAGGCCAGATCCCTCGGTACGGTGGTGGAATTTCATAGGATTTCTTTAAGGCTTAAATTGGGAGGAAAATTTTTAATGGTTCAATATAGCCTGCGTACACAGTGGTGGTTCATTCGTTCCCCGTACAAACGGCCTAGCCGAAGGGGAGATCATCTTGTTTCTGTCACTTCTAGTGGAATTAAAATCGTGGAATGTGACTTGGGATTGAGGTGCGTGTACGCTTTATCCAGCCAGTTTGGGGTAGCTGTTTGGAGGTTATCATTTTTTGGCTATATCCATGGGCGAGCATACTTGGAGAACAGTGAAGCATCTATCGGAATGTTATGTTTCCCTTTCTGTGTGACTTTTGAATTGAAAATCGATAGCAAATTGTTTTCTGTCTACACCAATTCAGGAGGCATTCCGCGACGTATGGTGTAGAAGTATTTTAAAGTTTGTCCATTATCGGATATGATGTTGCGTCGAAATGAGCCAGAGGTAAATTGATTTTTTTGGTAAATGTATTTAAGAAGTAATGCTAAACTCACCCTCAACGCATCCGGGATATCAGGAGCTTTTTTTATGAAATCTCCCATAATGTGCGCTAAAAGCTGTAGCGAGTCCCGAAATGGTACGTTTTTATCGTTTACCGCTGTTTGGAAGATGTGTTAAATGCTTCTCTCCTTCTTCGATCGCCCGTTCTGGGTTTGTTATCAGTTTAGCAGAGTAGGAATCGGCTCTATCGCTAGAAATTCTAACGAGAGTAACATTCCTGGAGGCTTTATGTTCATGGAGCTTCATGTTTTTTATCAAATTATGGTTCCCAAACTCCTCCTGATCTCACATCTGGTTAGGAATCAATCGTCGGGAAGCGATTACTGGTTGGAAGAGGCGAGAGTTCTGGAGAATTGCTCAGGACTCCTTTGGGAATAGTCAATTTTCCGCAATTTAATTAATTCTATTGCTTTCCGCAACGTCAAAGCTTGTCTGATTGTGTGCGTATGTTCACAAACGCACACATACGCAAACAGTTTACCGATGAGTTTTGTTTTCCACAGGAAATGTTTCCTCAAGAATTCTTCTGCCCCGCGTGTACTGAGCACGGTCGTTATTGTTGAAATGTTGGAGATGTTATTTTTACGTATGTCTGAAGGCAAAACGTTGGAGCACTGCAATAATATGAGCCTCTCGGCCGACGTGATGATGATGTTCCAGCCTCTCAATGTCAGTGATATGTTTACGAGCCAGCCTCCACTGTACTTCCCCTGCCGGAGTTGTTGAACTGAGAATCGAACAAATATTGACTCGTCCTCATGCACAATCGACATTTGGCAATATTCCAGCAATTCTAAGGGCGTGATAGGTAAAGATAGGATGGGTGGTGATGGGCCATTACGATGATGAGATCTCAATGCCGTTTTGTTGCCTCACCGTGTGTTGATGATGATGACGGGAGGATTCGTAAATGTAATGGTCCCTGTGGTTTGCTGTTTGTTGGATGGGCTGTGATGCAGGTAAGGGTGGACAAGTGTAAATGAGGGTATATTTGGATGTTTGCTAACGCATGGTGCATTGGGAGTACAGGGCCCACTGGCTGATGTGAGTGAGTCGAAAGGCAAATAGTAAAATGGATGCATGAAATTTTCACACCTTCCACAAGCATGCCTTTTGGCACAAGAGCGTTGAAGCAGGGCTCGAACTATAACAGTGTACGAACCAACAACGTTACCTTCGAAAGTGGTGGAAAAGTTTGCTCCATTTCGTTGGAGTATTTGATTTGATTTTCATAAGTCCTTCATCGGTGGTAGGAATCTTTTGCTATCCTATACGGGACGGCTGGGATGGATCGAATGTGGTATCGAATTAAGGTTCGATGCGGTTGTGGGTTTTATCGAGCGTTTGATTAGTAAAATAAATATCGAACCATTTACGTGTTTCTCATCTCTTCTTCTCTGGGCTGTGAACATCCCTCGATGACATCTTCTCGGTCTGTCTCGAGAGAGTGTCTGCGGTTTGATTGGCTTCATGTCCTTCGAGGTATCTTCATGTTGCAACGGTCAGGTTGAGGGTGCGGAACAGAGGAGTGGAGAGTACTAAGTGTTGAGGTCAGCATTAAATTGAAACCCCATCCAACACATGTACACACACGCTGACTGTTGATGTGGTTCTTGTACTGCAGAACCGAAATTGCAAATACAAGGATGGTTGGATGAACGTAAATCGATTTTGTTTCTCTTTTTTCTAGAATAGAGATGAACTGAATGAAGAAATGCGCAGAAAAGGGATGTATTTTTCCCAACAAAACAGCTGTGTCGGTAAAAGCTTCTGAAGGATTTGGTTTTTGCATGTTTCGAGAATAGTGACACCAGCTGAAATTGAGGAAGCATTGCAGAAGAAGACCAACGCTTAACGGTTGACCAATCCAATGCATAGAGGGGATTTTTTGAGGGGGTATTGGAAATATGTGTCCACTTGCAGGGCGTTTCATGTTCAATGATGTATTAAAAATGTCCGACCAAGAGTTGAGACTAAAACATGATTCGGGTAGGGACATTGGAACATCTTTTTTTTTTTTTCGTTGGACGCTCCATACAAACGACTATGGTAGGGGTTTTGCTTTCTTCATTTGACATACATTCATAATTGATGACCAACCGGCTGGTGGTGACGTGTGCTATATGGTTTCTGGAGAGATACTTCTTTCATACGTTGCGTTGCATTGATCTAATAACATTTCAATGACAAACGATGGATTGCATAATTTATCCGCCCATGTTTTGGAAAGGGATAGTTTTTGACAACAGTGGGTTCCTGGTTTTCATGGTCACGCTATTCATTCATTAGCTCTGGCGTTGTTAAAAGCAGGATGGCTGCTTATTATGAATATTACGTCATTAGAACTTGTTCATCAAAAATATAAATTAATTGGTTCAATCATGCACTAGACAATAGTATTTTGAACAGCTATATTTGAAAGAAACAATACAATACAATGTTTGCCTTTCAGATGTTTATTTTTTATAATTTGTTGGCATTCTTTCATCCCTTTGGAGTTACGATGAGACACGATAAGAGTGGTACTTCTATCAAAACATAGCTCAATCAAACATCAATGTTTTTATATTGCTCCCCAACAGCAAAAAAAAAGGTAGCCACATTATGGCCCAGCAGCTACGTTCGCATGACTCACGGTTAGCGACAACCAACAGATAAATGTATCGTCCGTAAAATAAGGAAAACAAGTCGAACGGGTCTGAGAACGAGTCGATTCGATGCTCACAAAATCCAATCATAGATGGCTTAGCTGGTATGACCAACAGGGTCGCGGTCATATGAACTTCGCCATTGGGGATGGATGGCATTTGGTTTCGGTAGTAAATCACATCAATTTGATCAGAATCGAGATGAAAAAGCATCCCACTCTGAGTGGCGAAGTAGAGTTGGAAAAACAACGAAAACATGAATATCCTAGATCTCGCAGGGAACCGAGCGATGGAGGAGTAATAGTTGGGGATAGAATAGTGTACATTTAATTAATGTTTCAACTAACAGGCATTTTATATTTTATGGTATTATCTTTGTTTCGTTCACAGGGTAAAGGGTGCTCCTGCATTCTGCACGGGTGCAAGCTGGCGAAACGTCCGAAAGCGACCGCGGCCAGTGACGAAATGCTGGGCAAGCTGAAAATGGCGGACAAGCAGAAGTATTCGGCTCAGGAAACGATACAGGTGAGAATAATTAATGGGTGGTGTATTAATTTAAACAAGCCAACGGTGACTAGAAGTTCAAATGTACGTTGGGGAAGTGGGGCCATGTACACGTAATAATCCTGTCATTCCCAAGCTATCATTTATCCTCGTTTTTTTGCTACCGGGACAGTCTAACGCAGGGGATCCATTGAATCATGGCAGAGGTGCCGCACGGATCTCTCTATTGAACTGGAGAATATTAAATCGCAAACAAATGGGCGAATGGGCGAATGCCGGTGTGGGTCAATTTACAAATCACCTCATCATTAGGCAGAATGGGATTGGGCGAGTAGAGGGTTATCATCCTCCTTCTGTCAACAAACGACGTTGATGAAGGTTGACTGAGAATTGAAATTGTAAATTAATTATCCGAAAATGATTCATCCCAGTTTTCCATTCGGAGTAAGGGACAAAGAGCGCGAGAACCATAGAGATTTTTCATCGCAGTTTAGTGTAGGGTAGCTTTAGTGAATGGGATGAACAGGGATGGAAAATGATCTGTTTGTTGGTATTCGATTTTTCGTGATAGCCAACCGGTATTATTGACATTACTGCAGGAAAGGTAATTTCGCCCTTGAGTGCATTTAATGGGGGATATAATTTCATATTTACTTTCAATAAGCTGTATCGAATCGTAGGATTATGATTTTCGGTGCACTGATAAAGTACCTTACGGGTTGGGAGCCTTCATACTGTGAGCAGTATGTTTGGAGGCAATATTTGCATTGCTTCCGAGCTTTCTTTTTAAAATAAACTACGTTTTCGCAAGATAGTTACATAGATAATGTACGAACAAGCTCATAAAAAGAACGAAGAATGTATTTATTTTGAATGCTTGTAATCTTTTATTGCACACTTTTAGCCGGGTTTGATTGTATTATAAGATTGTTTGCTACAATATTTTTACCATTACGAGGACTTCTTTACGAAACTTCGTCTCATGTGTTTCTTGCATTAGACATTTTGTCGATGCACATTATCTGCAGCGTTGCGTTTATAGTCCCACAACGTATGCGCCACAGTAACCAGCGTAAAATTGCATTCCTTTTCGCCGAAGAATTTCTGATCTGTTGGTTTTTCATTTCTGACGCAGGATACCTACAGAGTGCAGACTACTCCAAAACTAACCGGACAAAAATCGAGGTTCTCTTGGTATTTTGTTCCACTTCTCCTCTTGTCTTGTCCTTTTTTTATCTGTACGTTTAGTTACCGTCAGGTCAGAGCACAACTTTCAGCGGCCAGCGAACAAATCCTGGTAGTGAGGGAATGAAAATTTATAGCTATGTCCCCGAAGTTGATGGTTCTCGGACTTTGGGGTTTGAATTCGAATGCTCGAAACCGGGCTACCGTTGGGTCCTACACGGAAGAGTCCTACTTGATGGTTTGTTTTTGTGGATGGTGTAAATTTGTCACTCAATCCCAAACCCATGGAGAGGGCCGACGTTAAAAGGGTAGCGTCAGTAGCATTGATAGTCCGTAGAACAAAAACTATTGATTGGACGAGTTGTTTTTATTTTTCACAGATTTTTACCCATTTATTTGGACACTTGGGCCGTGATGAAGGTTTTTGGAATGTTACGGTACTTACCGAGTGGGAGTTGTTAAAATAAATTGTGACCTTTTTTGCTCCGAGGCACTCTTAGCGGATGGGTAGTGTTAATGGGCCGTTCAGTGAGATCGTTTACTAGGGGGTATCATTACATTAGAGTAATGGGAATTCCTCAACAACCATTAGCATGAGTTGCTACAAATAAGGACTTGTTCGCGTTTGTGCAAGCTGTGTCTCTGGTTAAATATAACTATTATTAAAAATCTCATAAATTTGAAAGTCTTGAATTGATTAAATTTTAGGAATGTCCCTAAAGACGATATATTCTTTTTGCGTTTCTATAAAATACAACAAAAAGACATATTCGCTATATACTGTCGATGTCATTTTCAATGCAACCATACCTTTCTAAAAAAAATCGTAAAATACGCGTAAGGCCCTATAAGTCGAATATCCGGTAAACTTCAAAGTATTTTATGAAAAAAAGCTAAGGAAAAGCGCTTCCGGCCGGCAGCGATTATGAAAAGATTAAGCTCCATTTGACAGATGTGAATTTATGACTTGCTTCGTTATGAGGGTACAAGCGATACAGCAATGCGAAAAATTGTTGCAATCTTCTACAGTTTTATTTTGCTCCGAGACGACACAGCAGCAAGCAAAAGCAATGACGTTTGGAAGACGAGAAAATAAATGTTTCTTTGCAATTTCGTTTCGTACGGTTGCTTTCAGGATTCATTTTGCTCGGAGCGTTGTAGTATGAAGTGACGAACGGATGTTCCTTCTCTATTCACGCTTCCCTCTATATCTACCGACTAAATGTCTGCATGTGCTCACCTGAAGTTGACCGGATGGTGACTGCCGTGCGACAGCCTAAGCCTCGAATGGAGACGAATGATGTAGGCGACGGTATGTTCTCAAATTTTTCTTTCTGCAGTCTTCATACGAGATATTTTCCTTGCGACTCAGGGTAAGGTTTGTTTATACATTGAATTTAAATTGCCTTCATTGTCCTTTGGCCTCCCATTCGAGACGGTAGGATCCCGACGGCGGTGAGGAATGTTTTTCTATTTTCCCTATCCCTAGTAGTGTTCCGGGATGTAGGTGGAAAATGCCAAATTCCGTGTATCGCATTCCAGGCATGTAACTGGCTAAACGAAGAACTGAAAGAAAAAAATCCTTCAAGCCAATGCTTCTTTTTTCTCGTCTATCGGAAAATGGGAAAAGAGGAAAGTGAAAATTTCAAGCCAATATTTCATCATTCCGTATCCTGTATTTCGGCCCAAAACTTCCTCCAGGCAACAATTTACCATTTCTCCGAAGCTTTGCAGCAGGGAGGGATGGAAATAAATAAATTAGCTACATATATTATGCATTTATGTGGAACGGAAAAAGGACCGACTGCCGACACGCTGCTTGGGGTAAGGATTTTCAGGATGACGATTACCAGCCTTTTCCTTTATCGCTCCACGGAAACTGATCAAACGGGGTGGTATGCAAAATCTGTCAGGAATAATATCGGCTTTTCCAGAGTTAGTCCTCGATTACTTGCTCTCTGGTGGAAGCCGTGAAGGTGACGGAACGGAATCATGGTATTTGTGCTAGCTTGTTGGTCAGGACTTGATCATTTTTGTCACTGGTTCGATGCAAAGATGAAATGTCTAGGAAAAAGAAAATCGTGTTAGGTTGCCTCCATTGCCATCACACAGGATTTACACCGGAAAGTAGATTTAAATACAAATGTGAAGCTTTTTTGTTTGGAAATTGAAAGCGTTGAAAAGAATGTGAAAACCGGATGAGTTGCTCAACCTAAGCGCATTACCGAAACAAAAACATGAGATCGAAACACGTTCGATTTTGTATTGATTTCAACAAAAAGTGACATATTGCAATGGATGCAATCTAACTGGACGCTACAATTGCGTTGTACTTTTACTGTCATTACTACCTCGCATAGATTTCGACTTTCGCTTCGTCTGCTAATCCTTCTTTTCTGATGTGACTGTAAGTTCATGTAACATCTTAGGCTTAAATGACGATAAAGCATTTTTGAATCTTATAATCAGTTATATTTTTTCGTCCATTTAATCCACCGAAAAGTGTACAATCCTATAAACAAAATCACACTTTTTGCAGCTTTCTATCACCTTGACAGTCTTTTTTATTTAGTTTCCGATTCGAGACATTTCAACGTAATTTCTTCAAACTTTAAGTAAGAGCAACTTCCTTACTTCACTGGTTTGATCCAGTTGCAATGACGTGAATGTTGATCATGTTTTGTTGTGAAATTGCCCTTTGCTTTAAATGCAAAGTGACGATACAATGGAAAATCTGCAAGACACGACAACGAGTTTTTGGCACTAAACTTCTTCCGGCTTGCGTCACTTGTTACTCATCACCCCTTGGGGAATGGGTCCAGAGAATTGAGGCAAAGAAAACACGCAGCATTATTCAACGTCCATAAAATTTGCATAGTAATGAAGTTTAAAAATTTGAGCAACAAACGCGTATAGGGAATCAGCTCTAGATATGGTGAAGGAAATCCTCTCCAGCTGAAAGGAAGGTGTAGGAATGTTGTAGATATTGTTACAGGAAGTTGTAATGCCAGCCCGCGAATTGGTTCGTCTGTTCAGAACGGGGAAAAAGTGTAAACAAATTCGAGTTTACCCGAAACAGAACTGTCCGCAATCTTGCTTGACGATCATTTTCCGCCCGTGTTGTCGACGGAAGACTGTCATCAATAAGAAATTATGAAGTTACTGTTCCGGCTGAACGATCTGGTTCAGGTGCGTGGAGACGAAGAAAGTCAAGATGTCTTCTTTGTGCAACCTTGACTTAGTTCATTGTCATTACTGATGTTACCGGTGGAGCCGTCGTTCTTCGTCGGGATACGGGAAAACGGTAAATTAATGCTAATCACTCCCAAAAGGGAATAACTGAGTTGAGAATGGTGTACTGTGTAAAGGACATCCCTTGATTTGGGTCCCAAAATCGGTGCTGCAAAATAAGACCGACAGAGATTAGTCCCGTTGAGTCCATTATCGTGTTTTAGGTTGGAATAAGGTGTTTTAAGTAAGGATCAAAGCTCACATCCCTTTTGGGCGATGAAAGGTTAATATATTACATGGGTTGTTGTGTTAGTTTTGCATCCCATTGGAAGCGCTCTCAGGTGGACCAGATGAACCGAGTTTTTGCTAATGGATTTCTAAAATAAGCTATTATTAATTGTTTTGTGCACTCAAATGTGGTAAAAGCATTTCCTTTCCTTAGATGTGGTTAGAAATGATGAAGTAAAAGCCAAATCAAACAGTTTTTGTGAAAATTGTGCAGTGCTGATAATTTACGATAGCAAATTATCTTTTCATATCATGCAAAAATGGTTCTAGAAATAGCATTCTGGTGAAGTTAATCAAATAAAAAATTAAGATTTACACAACTTTGAAAACTTTTGCAAATGATGCATTAGTTTTCCTTATTGAATGATGTTCCGAATGGTGGAATGCTTAATCAACTCTACCCTCCCGAAACAAATAGTAAAACATAGCTCGTTCGTGTTCACCCTCTCGTTCGCTTCCTTTCACACGTTTGCCCATGTTTCTAATCTTAAGCAAACAGTTCTTGATTACGCATATCGTGATTACAATTAATTACGCCCTTCCCACTAATGACTAAATTGCTCCAGAGCAATCGGTTTTCCCTCGGTGAAAGGGAACCTGTGTCGAAATTATCCTCTCGAGCTCTTTGGGGAAGGATAACTGGTTGTGGAATTGCATCAACAGCAACAGCAGTACGGGCGTGATGTATCCGTTACGGGTAAAAGCGCTTCAATTTGTGACAACGTCAGCGAACCACGTCAGCTCGTTTACCAACGTTTCGCATTAGCGTGCAAACGGAAACCCTTGCTGGAAAAGGCTTGTATCACTCGAGCCTTATTCAACAGAGCCACCGTTTTCTTCTATCGAGATAAGCAATTCACCTCAATTGCTTATCTTTCACTTCGCTTTACGTGAAGGACTGAGGTAGCGTGACGAGGAACCACACAAGCACACGTGCACTCGAGTCAGACTTACCACTTTTGTAATTGAATTAAAAGATGTAATCTCTTTCCGCTCGTTTGTTTGTCGGTTGGTTGTATTTGTTAGCTCTGCGGAAGTTTTACATGAATCTTGTCCCTTTCTTGGCATAACTTTATAGTCTTTTCGTTGTCGCACGTCTTCTTTCCCTCTCACGGGAAAGTCGAAATTTGGCTCATTTTCATTGAGACGTCTGCGTGCTACGGTGCTGCATTTGGTAACAGCACTTTCCCACTTTTCCATTTGAAAGCTTTTTACTTGAAAAACATTTAAAGTCACTTTTCCTTAGGTAATTTTCATGAAGAAGAAGAAAGAGGTCCCCTCGATCCGTTGCTTGAACATTGCCTGGAAACATCTTCCAAACTTTGGCTGTAAATCGGCAAACAGTCCCAAAACCACAAACGCATAGACTCAGCAAATGGGGGTGTAAGTGAGACAGGGAAAAGCAAGTTTCAGTTGTTTGATAAGCAAAGTCACACTGAAGAAGAAGCTGTGTGAGGTATGGAAGAACCCGACAAGGATACATTTTGGAAGGAACTAATTTATTTCTACCGTGGAAGGTTCTTTTTGAAAACAAGTCCTAGCAGTTTGTTCGGTGGCATCTTGGTGTACTGGAGAGACTCAAATGAGAACTTGCTTAGGATTTTAAGGGCAGATGGGACTGTCTTTCTGTAGGTCGCATTAGTACGGTTGCATAATATCGAAATAATGACTCTATTCTCTTCTTGGTAAGGTTGGTTGCTTGTGAGATGTTTACAGTTTCCACTCCTGCCGTGCTAAAGGTTCCTTGGGATGTGTTTTATCACGAGAGTGTGGAAAACAAGAAGGAAAGACTTTCTGAAGGACAACTTAGATGCCAATGCATCTTTAGTTGAAGAAAATTTTCACTATTATTACGTAAAGAAGCACGCGTAAAGGTACACTGCAAGGAGCAGGTGTTTCTAGAAGAACGTAAGAAAAATGAAAAGGACTAATTTCCATTGTGAGAGTGGCAGTAGAAAGTATCACGACGCATATATATCATCAAAAACGCTAAAACGCCCAGAACCTTTTCAATGCTTTCACCACCATTCTCTTCTGAGGATATTGTGGGACCGAGGTTTTTGGGCCCACGCGGGACTGCGACGAATCATAATAAAATAATTGCAAACATCCTTTTTCACGCTTGTTCCGTCGGCTACTTGTCGACGTTGCAGCAGTGAAATAACTCCGGGAAGATAGGAAGCGTATAATGTTTCTGGTAAAAAGCACTCCACCTCAAAGGAGCTACCCCCACTCACTTAACGGTGGTAAAGGGTTTTTTAGGTTAGGTGTTTCCTGTTTTCCATTCCCCCTCCCAAGGGAGCAAAAAGTCGGTAGAAAATTATGGGAAATACAACTCGCACGAGCACGGGAACTAAAGCAGAGGGTTTTTGGCAATGGCTTGGCGACCATACCCAACAGTTTTCATCCAATTTTCCAACACCCCTTTCAAGCCGTGAAAAGGTTAGAATGTGCTTGTCCAAACCGTTACGGTGCAGAGTGCTGCACGGGGAAAAATAATGTTTCGCATGCTTTTTTTGCTCGACATATCCTTTTATTGAGTGGAAAGTGAATGAGCGCAACAATCCGTAGTTGAGACAAAAACAGCCGTAGTGTTGTTTCTCTAGTGAGTCGGAAAAGTGGCAAACACGAGGCTCGAATTTCACCAATGCACTCTCCCTGTCTTGTTCTCTTACCTTGCGAACTCTTTCAGAAAAGGGGATGAGCTGTGTTTCATGTTCGGGTTGGTAATAAAAAAAAAGTACCGATCGGTGCTTTTGAGTGCCTGCGAATTGGAGTTTGTTTGGGTAAAATTACGTATAGTACGCTTGCCTGATGGGTGTACTTTTGCGCTTGATCAGTACACAACACAAAAAGGGAAATTGTACATTTTCTGAACAGATAGAAAAAACACATACCAAAGCCACGTTGGTACGGGGACACATGGAGTACGAGGACAGTGCCGGGTTCAACACCAGTTTTAATTAAACCCGAGTGTTAGCACTCATATTTGGGTTATGAACGGGAAATTATGAACAAAGTTTCACCATTGGCAAGAAAGCTTTCTGGGCGAGTGGTACGAATAAAACGGGTAACAATGTGCAATGCTCACTTTTACAGCGGATGAGTTGAAACTAATTTGTGCGGATTAAATTTAAAGAGCTTAATGAACAGTTTAACACATGGGTCGATATGGAGGGAGCATTACGAAAAAAACAACTTTTGTAAAATGTTGTTTTTTTTTTGTAAATTTAATATTGTAAATTTTTAAAATATTGTTAAAATAATTATTTATCAGGATATTTTTACCTTTGAACTTGTGAAAGGCAATGAAATCATAGCGATAGGAGAAGACGGACTCGGAGGACACGACAATAAAAAAATAGACATTATTTTTATTCAGGCGTTTGTGCATTTCCGTTTAAGTGATTTTTTTTTTGCGAAGTCAAAATATTACCCAAATTATATAGCTTCTCCAGTCTAATAGAATTCAATTATTTGTTTCAACTGCTGCTATTAGAAGGTGAAAAATATAACTCCATTGAGGGTATTTCTCTTCAAAAAATGGACGAAAGTTCGAGAAAGTCACGGCTCCAAATCCATTTATTATATTTACTGGTACAGTATCAATCCCAAGAGAAAAGAAAAATAGGATATTTTTTCACCGGGATTCATCCCCCAACAGATCTCTAACACATTCCTAACATAAACCGTGTACACATTCTCGACTATACAAAAAATCCCAAAACATTTGATCACTACCATAAATAATGCACTTCGAACTGCACCTTCTGGTTGGCTGCGATAAAATATTAACCATTGACAGAGTACATCGTTTGAAAGCAGGTTCAAACCTCTTACCCAACTGGAGCTAGTTTACCGACGGTTTGGTGAATTTATTCTACGAACTGGTTGCCTTACCAGCCAGCTTGAGTTAAAGAGTAGCTGGTCATGAAGCGATTATAAATTATTCAAAATAGTGAGTAGAAGAAAAAGTCTCGTTCTGCACGATGTTTCTTCACAAGAGCAACAAGAGCTTAGCTGTTTTTTTACCCACTAACAGCAGTAATGCAAATTCGATTATCCGACGTGGGAAAGTGCTCGATCGGTTAGTCGGTTGAATGGTGAAAATCACTTTTCTATTTTCTTCTTCAATTGCTCCCAACAGCAAAGAGCAGTCCTTAACGAGAAAGATTGCTGTTGCTGGAAATAAGAACGCTGTTTCGTCATTTTTGCTGTCCAGTTTTCATCTTCTTCAAAAGCACTTTTCATATATATTCTTTACTGCGTACTCGCACACACACACACACCGGCATCCCTTGCGGTGAGTCAAAATAAATATATTTAGCAATTCATCATAAATCTTGACCAAACAAAACACCAAACTCAAAGCGGATGCTTTTGATGATTAAGAGGCACAAAATAAGGGAGAGTAAAAATCAATGAAGAAAATTGGAAATGTTTTTCTTTCCCCTTGGCAAGCGGGAAAGGAAATTCCTTAACAAGGATTCTTGGGGCGATAATGTGTGTAAAGCCACAGAAAAGAGGCAGTATAAAAGGTGGAAAATCATGTTCGAAGAAACCACAAAAAAGGAAAGAAAAGAACAGTACCAAAGCATAAAACTGTAATGATCCTTTGCTGGTAATGTAGCGGATGATTTTTTAAAATATTTTTGTTTAAAATATCGTTCTCTATTAGGAGTTGCGGTCGAGATTTTTAATGGAGAAAAATGGTTTCATGCTGCTGAGCAGTAGGATCCCCACCGACAATAATGTGGATGATGGTTTTTAATGGCAAAATGTAATCTGACCATGGGGGCGGTTGTTTTTACCACCCTGGAAAACGGGAGCGTAAATTAAGAGGAAATTAATCATGAGTTAATTTTACCTCAAGGATGTACATTTTTGTCGGTGTAGTTTATGCTGTGTACAAGGGCAATGTTTTATGGATTGGTAAGGAGAAAAGATTTTTTTTGGGTGTTTGATTAATGCCTGCAAAAAATACTCAACTTGGTTAACGCTGCTTGTTAATGTATGATGGAATGAAGTTTAAGATGCTGGAGGTGGTGAAAACTTTTTGTATTTTAAATTTTTAATCGTTCAGCGTGAAAGTTCAAAGGGTACCTTGTATTTTGTAAAACAAAATTTCTTGCTCGCTTTCACTACGTGCCGGAAAACTTCATCATCGAATAGAGTTTTTTGTGAGGTGAAGTGAAAATTAAGTTTTACATCAAACCGAACCCCGGGGTGGTCTATTCACTTGTTCTGATGTGGTATGGAACAATTCGTTTGATTTTTGGAACGAATTTGAGAATGGCCGCGAGGTACTGAAAACGGTGAGTAGTGTGATAAAGTTTGTATCCGTAGCTCAGAGAGATGTGCTTGACAAAGGCTCTCAAAAGTTAAGTGGTTTCATGAATTTTGGTATGTTCCTTTCTTGTTTCGTTGTGGAGAAGTAATAATCGAGTTAAATAACTACATCATGGTTCCTAAATCTGTTCTTATTCATCCCAGGATATAGTGGCATGCTAAACAAAAAAGGTAGAAAGTCAACAATTCCCTTTTTGTAGTTGTTCAGCAGTGTCTTTTGCGAGCTGATTTTAAAGTAAAGAGTATTCCCAGTACCTTTATTAGGTTGACCAATAACCACTTGGAAAGATAGTGTTGTTGTACTGATTGCATAAATTCAGGCAAACATCATAAAAATCCTAAACATCCTGCGCATATTCAAGCATTTGGTCAAACCTTTACTACAATTGCCACCTGGCTCTCAACCAGCATAGAAGGAAAATCCCAATCAATTCAATCCGAAGCACACTTGACACTGGTCGGAGACGAGTAAGCGATTTGTATCTCTGCTGGTCACTTGTACACTTGTTCTGTTGGATCTTTCATAAAGACCTGCACCATTTTAATTGATACGATTGCATCGGTCTCGTGCAGTGCTTCGATCGATTGAATTGTGCTCTTGAAGCATAATCTGCTTAATGTCCGTCAATATTTCTCCCACTCGAAGCTTTCCCGTTTGCCAAACGTGGACGAGATTTTTGCATACACTCGACTTACGAAAAGCTACAAATGCGCCAAGAGTGAAAAGAAGGATAAGAGCAGATAGTCCCATACTGGGGCGTTACTTTGTATCAAAAGTTCGCATGTACTGGCCGGATGCGTCTGCTACTGTTTGCGGTAAAGAGCCTGTAATTTACTTTATTTTGCAATTGAAATTTATGAACGGGAGGAGGATTTTTGCAGTCTGTTAGGAACAGAGCCATATTGCTAGAAAGACACCCGACGGTATGGTGGCCGAAAGATGAAGTGGTTCGTATTTCATGATGATGATGATGCAGTTAGTCTTGCACGGTACCATGTCTTGTCGGGATGTGCATTGTAGAGCATTTGTAAAGCAAAGCTGCATGAGATTTAATTAGGTGGAAAATTTATTGAAATGCTGCTGCAGATGTCCTTCTGATTGAGGTTGATTGTGTGAGTGGAATTTATGGGGTCAGTTGTAATTGTAGCGGCAAAAAATAGCATCAGCTCTGCAAATAAGTGTAAGATGCGTGTCGATTTGTTATGATTTGCTAAGTGAACTGGTTTTGCGATATTAATTACATACATTTAGGCGTATAATATTATGTATTATGATACAGAAAACATTTTTTCAAAACATATATCTATGTTTCGCTTTAATTTTTTTTACTATTGTCAAAAGAAGAAGTTAAAATGTAATTCTTTTGATCAAAAGCAAAATTCACTTAAGATTACAAACTGTACATTCATTATAAGCTGTTTAAGCAAATAACAAGTAGCTTGAGTTATACCAGCGGGAATGTTTAATTGTTGCTGCGGAATTTATTTCGCTAATGATATATGAATTAGATTGTTTCTTGACAATAGTAATTGTAGTTCTACTCTTCGAATATTCTTTCTTTTCGAAGGACAAGAAAACAAACCTTATTAGTTAGCTCATTTTCCGCATCGACAGGTGCAATGATGGCTACTTGCTCGAGCAATGGAAACAAAGGCAGGGTTTAGTATTCATCATGTGCGTTTCGTTTCTCTCCCCAAGAACGTTCGCCTCACTTAATTGGTCCCGGACGAGATGGAATTCGGTAAAGCGAGAAGGTGGTTATATTTCTTTTATTACACTTGCTTCGTCCGTTTTGTTGATTATCCTGGTTTTTGTCCCTTGTCGATCGGAGGGTGACGAGAGTATGCGAACACCAGTGAAAATGCTGCCCATGTTCTACTATGCATAATTAATTAAATAATTAAGACCTTTTGGGTTGGGAAACAAACTGTTGGGTGGGTGAGGTTCATTTTCTTTTCAGTGTTTTAATTTATGTTGATGCAAGCTAGTCTCGGGCGGGAATGTTGGTGTAAGACAGGCATGATGTTTTAGTGAAATTATTAAACTTCCAAAAACCACAGCTTGATCTAAGGGAGGTTCATGTTTGGGTTAAATATGCACATGAGTTTTACCAACGCAAAGCGTACAGATTAAGCGGTCGTTTGGTGACATTCCATTATGTACAGAGAAAAATCCTAAACTCCTTAACTTGTTCTAACCATAACTTCCCTTTTATCATGTGTGGCATTTCGGTTGTTTAAGTCTAGACTGAGAGACAAAAAACGGCAACAATGAAATAGAAGAGAAAATCCGATGAAGTTATTATCAGCTGTTTCCCAAGAACGCTGAAAGCAGCATAAAGTAGTTGTAAATTGAAATGTTTACCACCAGCTTCCTGTTTAAGATCTTGTTCGGGGAGACCTTTACCCTCTACATTTAAATATGATTCGCCCAAAAATTTTAACACTCCCAATAGAAGCATGGTAACATTGCAGGAGGTTTCCATCCACCCGTCAAATCCAATAACCACAACGAAAAAGGGAAATGGTCACGCAGTCGACGATTTTCCCTGTCCACCCTGTGGCCATGAATGGGGTTTAAATATTTTTTCATTCCACTTAAGAGGATCCCGTAAATTGCGCTCATCGTGCTTCATGTGAATGTAATACAAGGACTATGGGCGAACCTCCGCTCCTACTGCACGGTAACAATCTGTGTGATAATAATCTCTATTATAAGTACAACGGACGGGAAAAGGGCAGTTCTCAAAGCTAGCATAAAAAAGGTACCAGAAAGAACAATATTTGGCGATATCAATACAGAGATTTTAAAACTATGTGGTAAAAATGAAATTGTTCAAATCAAAACAAAATTATAGGATGTGCATCAATAAAGCTTACGGACAATCGTTTGATTTTTCTATAGTTTCCTGTGGGAATTTTACTGAAAAAATAACAAATTTTATTAATTGTGCATGACTTATGGTGAATACCCAGATACCGAATTCGTTTATCAAAACTAAAGTTTATAAGTTGTGAAAGCTTTTGGAGTTTTATATTTTTATTTAAAAA
>KI422481.1:0-107478 GCA_000473375.1 Anopheles culicifacies
CTAAACTCCAAATGTAACCAAAACAAAAATCTCCAATATTTGCGATTAATAAAACATTGAATGCTTAAGCATTTCCGTCTAACCATGACCGAGTTACAGCGTCAACGGAATAAAATTCAATCTAACTTTAATCCAAACACAAACAAGTTTTGGAAAATCTAATCACATACCACACATAAATCTACACTGCCCTGTTGATCGTCGCATTTCGCTCGAATTGATGAATGCGTGATTAAATTTTATATCTCACGACTAAGGCACCACCATATGCTTTTTCCATTCACCGCCATCTTTGCTGGGTTGGGGAATTTAAATAAGTATTCAAAATATTTGGAGCTCTAAAGTTTCCATAGTAGGAAGCTGAAAGACTCCTGCATATCAGCGTCTGTTATCAACTGCCGTAATGGCTTTTGGAGCTAGACTGTAGTGGGGTAGTAGTGTGTTGAAACGAGTTATTTACATATTCTTCATTATTTGATTTGAAGGCTTCGTCGCTTCGCGCCTGACGTGCTTCAATATCTTTATGCCTGAGAAACGGTTTTCCCAACATTGAAGCGGAACAGAAGAATTTGCTTTTAAACCATCTAATTTTGTTAAGAAATGTAACTCTAAAATTCACCAAAAATAATCTAAAATACTCTTTTAAGCTGCCAACAGCGAACTTACCTCATGACCCCTGGGCGTACTACATCTGTGATAATAACCTTCCATAATGAAGCCGTCTCCACGCTGCTGCGAACGATCGCCAGCATTCTGCAACGCACTCCGCTTGATATGTTGCACGAAATTATCCTAATCGACGACTGCAGCAACAATCATGAGAACAGCAATCTACACCATTCTGCGGCAGCTGACTGGAAGCCTCAGGATGTTAGCTTTTATGAATCATTTACCCAAATTCCACTCGTGCGCTACTACCGTAATTCCGTGCGACAAGGTAAGTCATACTGAACAGCGTTACCGAATTCATGGCCAATGTTTGATTGTATGTTTCTGCAATATTTTCTGTGCGTAGGTCTGATACGTTCCAGAAACATTGGAGCAACGTACGCGAGTGGAAGCTACATTATGTTTCTTGACAGCCATTGTGAGGTAAATCGAGGATGGCTGGAACCATTGCACGATCGTCTTGCGATCGATGCGACGGCCATCCTTAGTCCGGTGATAGACATTATCGATCCACGTTCCTTCGAGTATCGGGCCAACAGTGCCCGATTGCGGGGTGGGTTCGATTGGAGTCTTCATTTTCGCTGGCTACCAATCGCCGAGGAAGAGTTCGAGCATAGGCGCCATGATGAATCGTTACCCTTCTACAGTCCTGCCATCTCCGGAGGTATATTTATTGTAGCGAAGAATCTGTTCGAACAGCTAGGAGGATTCGATTCAGGCATGGACATTTGGGGTGGCGAATCACTCGAGATGTCACTGAAGGCCTGGATGTGTGGGGCACACGTAGAGGTTGTACCCTGTTCCCGTGTCGGGCACGTCTTTCGGCGTAAGCATCCATTCACCTTTCTTCCTGACGGCAGTCATATGACGTACCTACGGTAAGTAGCCAACTGAAACGATGAGTTGATAGCCATGTATAACGAACAACTACCTTTTCGACCGATGCTCCTTTATTGCTTTAGCAACACAAAGCGTGTGGCACTCGTTTGGATGGATGAGTTTAAAAACTTCTTCTACGAAGCCCGTCCAGAAGCGGTAGCGATCGAGGTAGGATCCATTACTCAACAGCAGCATCTGCGGCGTTCGCTCAACTGCCGCAAATTCAGCTGGTATCTGCAGAACGTGTTTCTCGATCTGAAGCTCCCGAACGAAAACAATATTGCTTTCGGGCAGCTACGACACGGTGAACGATGTCTAGCCCTCAAACCAAAAAAAGATCCAGTACCGGCAAGAACACGCAAGCGATCGAACGAGAACGACGTGACATTGGTAGAGTGTGGGGCACGTGATAGTGACGGCAGCGACGGGCAGTTGCAGTGGGCGTTACATAAAACGAACGGCCAGCTAAGCACGGAACGTGCTGTTTGTCTTACGGTGCGGAATGGTTTCGTGCTGGTCGAACGTTGCCGTCAGAAGGGTAACGTTTCACGAACCGGTGATAAGGAAGGACAACGCTGGCAACGACAGGGTGGCACACTGGTCCACCAAGCAAGCGGAATGTGCTTGGAAAGTCTCGTCCGGGATGATGTGGGTGCGTCCGAATGTCGCCGTGGTGCACCTTCGCAGCTGTGGAGTTTCTCGGTGGAAGTGCAACAGCTGACGTAGGTGGACACTTGAGAGAAAAGTACCAAAAAATATACACATCGTTTATACCTCGCGGGTGTGGTTCTTTCCAATTTCGTTACGTTACAAAGAATATATACAACCGTTGGATGTTTTGTTAGTTGATAGTAGTGTTTCCTTTCTCCAAGTGTGCTTTATCTCTGTTTACATCACAAGATTACATTCGAATTGAGTACCAGCCGTGCGTTCGTACATACATTTGGTATTTTACTTTTCGTCTCAATTATCCCCCAAATATTCCCTCTTTCTCGTCCATCTAATCATCAATAAACCTTTGAAACGTGTAAGCGTTTAAAATAAAGGACTTCAGTCTACTGTCGTCCAGGGTCCGTGGCGGGACTGTGATGTTTTGTTCTTTGTGGCAATTAATGCTGTTCTACATGTCTGTAGCAATCCTTCCTTATCGTTCTAGATGATAATACGACTCTGTCCTTAACACTCTACTAACCCGTACCCCTCGAACTGCACCGACGTTCAACCCAAAACCAAAGATAGATAAAATATTGTTCAGACGTTAGAATTCACTTTCAATTCTGTTTGTGGTGCGGTTAGTGACTGTATTCTGAATATTGAGTTGTGTTGTTTACTGGAAAATCATCTCAACTTCACCTGTGATAAGGTGCGCAAGTAATACCTAACAGTGTCTATTTTACTCAAAATATCCAACAAATGTATGTAGTTTTGTAGAATTTTAGACCCACAACAAAAATACTTCTTTTATAAAAAAGTATACTGTGCACATAGAAATTACCTACAAATTCTTGCAAACCGTACCTCCGAACGTGAATGAGATTCTTTTCGATTGCTAATTGTGGCTTCATTTTCAATAAGTTCAACTTCCGTAAGTATACCCGAGAATTTTAAGAGGGACATAATTGAAATGATGAAAATAAAAACAAATCTAACGAAATCATCAACATATCAGATATCAGATAATGAAGCAAATTGCCGATCAGCTAGATCGAATAGCTTCTAGCGAGTGTGGATCGAAATTTCGATTCCGATGTAACAATTCCATCGTCTGACGCAGCATCACTGGGAAGCTTACTGTACCATCTGTACTCTAATGACTATGTAGTTGGTGGCAATGCTACGCGCAACGAAACAAAAAGACAACCAGTAGCAATTAAACTAAAACAATGTAACGAACGATAAACGACATGTGCTTCCTGCTCTGCATCGATCCTCCACCATGGTTACCTGCTCAGTTGTCTTTGGGTGGCAAGCAAACGCCCCAACCCAACACTCGCCGATCGAAACCACTCGAAAAGAGATTGCAGTTGGAGCTTATATCCTCCGTCCAGGCAACGGCGGACACCATGCGTCGGTGGCCTTGGCGACTCGTGCGGGGTAACCGGGCAATGCGCTGTCCATTCAAATCGAACAACCGAATATGGCGATTATCGTGCGGAATGGCAATCACACCGCTGGCCGACACGGCCAATCGATTGACGGCCGAATCCGTGCGGATGGTGGTCAGCGCGGAACGCATGTTACGCAGCTCCCATACTTTCACCGAACGATCATCCGATCCAGAGACTACCTTATCATCCCGTGTGAATACTGTTGAGGTTACGTTTCTGCAAGAAAAGGACGATTATATTCACATCACGTGTCTTACGGTGCGGTTAACATGTATCTTACTCAGTGTGTCCTTGGAAAACTGAAACCGCCGGAATGGGGTCACGGAAATCCCACAGCCGGAAGGTGGAATCGCGTGAAGCCGTCACCACAAGCCGTTGACTTGGATGGGCTGACGCATGGGTCAACTCGTGATCGTGACCGCACAGTGGATGCAACGGTTCCCGAGTTTCTACATCCCACAGAATCGCTGTTCGATCCCAGCTGGCAGTAATGACCTGATCACCGCCGGGTAACCAGTCGGCAGCCACCACCACCGCCGTATGTCCTCCGGGGCCAGAAAATTCGCATAACGGCGTCCGCAACACATCGATTCGTTCCTTCTCTTCGTACGCACCTTCCTCCTCTTCCTCTAGTTCCTCCTCCGAGGAATGGCCCTTCCGAGCGGGTACCTCCCAGTTGACGGCGGCCTGCCATATTTGAGCGGTGGCATCCCCACTGCCAGTCAACACAATGTCGCGCGTTGGATGAAACTTGATCGAGTTGACCGATCCACTATGGCCCTGGTACTGCAACAGACAACGCCCCGTATCGATGCCCCAAATGCATGCGCTGTGATCGGCCGAAGCCGTACCGATGATGGGCTGGCCAGCTTTCGTGCTGACCTGCCACACACCGTCCTTGTGACCACAGAATTCGCGCACTAGCGAACTGACGACCGACTGAGCTTTGAAGCTTGACACGATGCGACTCGTCTGGGCACGGAGTTTGTGACCAGCCTTCACTTTGCTGCCCGCACTGCCAAGTTTCGACTTGAAGCTCTTGTTTACCGATCCATCGACCTCGAAAGCGTCCTGCAGTGGAAGCCTCTCACCGGCCGTTGAATCACGTGGAGTTCCTGCAATAGCTTCCAGCTTTTCACGCACTAAAATTCAAAGGACAAATCCGATGTAAACTAAATGTTCTCAAGCGCCACGACCGTCTATTTCAGAGCGTACTTACGGCTCATGTTTTCCACGTGCAGCAGCTCAAACTCCTTCTCGATCTGCGAAAACAGGTGATGCAGCCGTGCTCGGAACGGTTCATCGCCAACACCCAAGGATCCGGGCATCATGTCTTCGGCCAAACTGCCAAGTTTTAACGACCGTTTTGCGGTCAGCTGTTTGCCAATGACCGTTGCTCCGCTAATACCGCCGGCCGTCGCACCCGGTACTACCGGCCCAGTGGCACTTCCTCCTACACCAACCCCAGCAACACCAGTTGGTCCACCGCTTCCCGCAGTAGTACCTAATCCGGTGGCACCTCCACTAGCCGAGGAAGAGGTGACCGCAGGCTGCTTCGACGAGGATCCATCTAATGGCATTTTCTGACGACCAAGCAAATCTAAAGCCATCGATTTTATCGAATCCGCTACCGTGAGCTGGTGCCTTAATCCGTTTCCGTGCGCCACCACCACCACCGTTGCGCTCCAGGAGCGCTTGCGATATCGTTGTCGTCGTTATGCAAGTGTGCAAATGCGCCGATTGCCCCCTCCCAAAGCCCCGACACCAGCCGTACCTGCTGTTCGCTTTTCAAGGCAATTGGGAAAATTCACCCACTTTCGGCCCACTTTTCTGCTGCACTCTCACGAATCGTTTCACTGAAGGTCAATATTTCCTAATCAATTCCTATCCGCACGATAGCTGGGGTGAAATTTCGTTCAAACAATCATATTTATCAGCGAAGAAGTAAAGTGCCACTGCGTGGCCTGCTTGCCTCCTAGGTTATTGCCGTCGATTCCCTTTATCACGGAACGCGTACAGCTGATGTAGAAGCTATTTTAACCGATAATATACAACAACACAAGGACTGGATGTATTCTTCCTAGCGCTACTTGTCGAATTTGTTTTGAGCACCACTTTTCATCGAAGTAGCTAAAGATGAGGTGGGCTGTCAAGAGAACGCAGGGACGTCAAACTTTTGTGTGTGACCCGGTAGCACAGGAAATAAACACTTGGTCCAACTTAAATCACTTAAACTGATGTATAAAATAATACTTCATCAAGTTTGATTGGTTTCAGGAGAAATTGTACCACGAAAAGTTTTATTAAAAATGGCAAAGCAAACTTGCATCGTAGTTTGACACCCCTGAACTGTTATCTTGCTTGACGTTTATGATGACGTTTGACAATTGCTCGCCAGATGAGTTGCAGTTGTGTGCGTGTGATTTGAAATTCTTTCGCTCAAATTAGCAGGACGAAACGGCCATGCTTTGTTCATTTTGAATTAAGTTTTCTTGAATTTTAAATTCACTAGAAAAGTCCTATAATCACAAGAAACAGGCGTGATATCGTAAATGCGGATTCCGTTCCGAGTTTGAGGCCATCGGAAAAAAAGAGTTCCAATCGCTATAGTCACGTGGTTATAAAAAATGCCCAATTTGAATGAAAGAAGATATTTAGCTTTGTGGTTCTTCTGAAACAGTTTGTAGTGGTGCAGATTATATGGAAAAGTTCTTTATTGTACTTGGCTTAACTTTTATAATTCAATCTTAATTCATGCTTCGTTTTGGATGCACGATCGTCATAACGTAGTTTATTGCACTGCTATCGTCACCGCGTGATCGTTGCTCAATGGTTCGAGCGGAATTGTTGACAAGGGCTCGCGATCGTACACTAGCTTTCATTTGAAGGAAATCTTGCTGCAGTTCTTTCATGAGATGTTCGAAACGGTTGATACGATCAATGTACGCCTCAAGAACATCCTGCTCTTGTTCCGATGCTTTGGATTCGTTCCTTTCCTTCAGTTTGTTATAATCGTCCAGCAGTTGATCGTACTGTTGGCGGCTTACAAAATTATCCAGATTCTGTGTAGTGTCGATTTTAGGCAGGTCTCCTATCGTTTCCATGTTAAAGGTGCACTTTGTGGCGTGGTGCACTAGTCCGCGAGTACTTCACGAATGAGCTAAAACAACTGAACGACAAGCAATAGCATAAAGCATCCCTTCAGTTGCCATCTGCAAAAAAGTTATCAGCTAATGATTGCTGGCATAACAATGAGCAGACTGGACAGATGAAATGGGTCAGATAAATGGTATAGAATGCGAATCATGACTTCCAGTCGCGAAATACGCAAGACGTATACGTATACATGAGTAAACATGCGATATGAAGTATGTTATTTTTACCTAAAATACTGTAACAAGCTCCGCGTAGAACCGGATTTTTGTGCGATTGTTTTATAATCGGTGGAAAACGGGAGATAATGCTGGCGTACAGCTTCATATCTAATTGTTGTCGTTATTTTTTTTTGGGCTGGATGTAAAACGCGCTAGATAGAGGGTTTACGCAAAACAGAAACACGGTACACTTATCTGGTGTTAATTGAATATAAGGTGAAGCTCAATAGATAAGGAAACAGCTGATTCGTATTGTTCCAAGTACATGTTACATATTTCCTAACATCTAAAAAAAACTTCCAATTTAGTACAGGCACACTGCGTATTAGGTTTGTAAATGCGAGACTTAAAAAAAATAATATAACTAAAAAATATAAAGGCTCCGATTATGGCATGGCCATATTTTAGGCCGTCCAGATGTACAGAGGAGGCGTGGTGGTCATAAACTGAAGCCTAGTTTGGATGCTTCTGCCATGAAAGTCGAAACATTGCATTGGTAGACGAAGACGCTCTTGCAGGAGACCAGAAGTCAAATGCCACGTTAAAAATATGGTTTATAGAATTCCTTATTTTGTCCTGCAATTTGCTGATGACTTACACATTGATAGTTTCAGACCCTCATATGAAGACAGTGCCACTTCTTGCGGCATAAACAAATCTTGAATTAGGATGCTTTTAAAGTTGTTAAAACCTTCCAATTTCTTTTGTTCTTTACACAACCACACATTGAGGTGTAAGGACAAAGTTCAGGGATTGCAACGCCATGTATATAAAGTAAATGTGTAAACTATGTGCTTCAGTTCAAAAGTTTATTTTTTTAAACTATTTGTGTGTGTGTGTGGCTGCCCTAATAGGACTACGAGATTTGCTGCACGAAACTGTTAGATGTATAGCGTTTATTCCGCAACCAACATAGTTAAACCATCTGTAGCTCGCTTTAGTGTGAGGCATCAATTAACAGTAGTTTAAACGCATTCTTTATCAACGCATCAATACATCTTCAGCATTATTGTACAGCAAACAGTACAGTAGTGGTAGAGGCAGTTAGGCTCCTGTTTGACCAGTTATAGCGTTCATTACGTTTCATTTTTTGCCGTAGCGCACGCAAAACAATAGCAGTAATTCGTCTCTAACATTCATGAATGTTAATTATCTACGCACATACACATACGGCGAATTTATAGCTTTGTGTAACGCAATATACAACTTTATCTAGTACAGTTACCATTTATTCTTTCTGCCAGCAGAAAACACAGCTACTTAACTTGCCTTTGATTGAATCGTCGTCTCATAACTAATAGTGTTCTGTTTTCGTTAGTTATTGTTAATAATTTATCGTACTCAGTGGTTGTGGAATCGTTTTTCCCCACTAGCATAAAACATTTTCACGTCTATGAAACGCGTTACAAAAACTTGTATAGTATCATTCTTCATTTCTCTAGCGTGCTGATACTGCTGTTTTTTTGTAAACCGTTGGGATAAATTGCGAGCAGTTGTTGGAGGGTTCGTTTGTACAGGACAGTCCGCATTACACAGACAGTAGCACCTGCTTATTTGCCACCGTATGTGTTTCCATCTGTTGTGCTGAAATCAAATGGTTCTGGTGTAGTATTTGCCTTAGTTGGTAGTAAAATCAAACATCCGCATTCCGTTCACTATATAGTTGCGATTCGACAGTGAAACAGTAGCTTCTATTCCCTAGTCTCCCTTTACTTTAAGTCTACCGAATAAACACGATGGTATCAACCAGAAGCGATAGAAATATAACTGTCCATTTGATTGGGTTTATACATTGCACGCGTTCCAAAGCATCGACCACATGTTTGCGCCCAATTCTGGCGATTCAATTATATGTTTTAAGATTACGTCAATTATTTATATCAGAACTTTCCGGAATCGTTGGATTGCTGCAGCACTTGTTTTGAACTCTAACTCTCTATATTGCGATTTTCAACTTTGCAATCATGCATCATTGTGTTATAGCAGTTACAGGATCTTTCTTTCTGACGATACATATCCGCCTCTCGTCGTGACATGGGGTATTACAGTTTAAATCTTCTGTTTTTATTGCCGAAAGTGTCCTTCCAAAAAATATTCCTTAGACTTAGAGTGAAAAAATAGATTGGTATTTCACTTAAAACGTAAATATAGGACACCACACATCACGACAGCTACTGTGTACCGGGCATTTCCACCTCGGGCAGGACTGGAAAAATCGACATGGAAAGTTCGAGGAAGCATTAATGGCTTCGGGAGGGGACGGGGTAGAGCAGGACCAACGGGTGAAAACGATTGACGGGCACAAGTTTCAACACATTTTGTTATGAAAGACGTGGGAAAATTGATACTAATAAGCGTTAAGGTGATGCCTATGCCGATCTGCCGTTTTCCTTCACAATCATTCTCTCTTTCTCTCTCTTTCCCTCGCACTTATCGCTGTTTGGCCTTGATAGAATCGAACGGATTACGCTCTGCTCTAGCAATATTCCGATTGGCAAATATCATCACATACGACGACGACATATGCGCGGATCGTGGTATAGTCTTCTGCTACATTGCATAACTGCCACATCGGTCTGCTGGATGCTCAAGGTTTCTGCAATACGCTAATCATACTCAAACACATACACGCCCACATACACATGCACATCTACATAGTTTTGCTTCAACTCTTTTCCTATTAACTATATCCTTGATTTTATTCGACCATTTTTTGATTTTTTTTTCTTTCATACCCATTCTACTAGCTGTATTAACGCTATGTACCTTTGCGCTTTGTCATGCATTCAGTTCAGCTTGCATGATACTACTTCCTGTTTACTGCACCATCGTTGCTCCTACGGCTATTTGTCGCTTGCATTCTCTGTACACATATCTGTCTGTTAAACTTTCCCCGTTTGATTGCTTTGTTTGTTTGTTTTGTATTTGTTTCAAAATAAACCATCACTAACAGCAAAAACACACCAATGTAGCTTTCTTATTAAACTTAAAAAAGACAAAAAAGTGTAAAGCTGCCTGGCTGCCACTTAATCTCCATTTTTATGTGTATGTATATCCAAAGCGATATACTTCCGTTCGCATGAAATCCTACACAGACCCGATGGCGTAACATGCCGTAACTAACGTGGCCCTAGTGGCCTTCGTCAGGTTGAATGGTTTTAGTTAGATTTGATTTCTCTGCGACGACGTGTGTGCTTCATTGTATGTGTGCTCCGGGATTGTAGGCTAATAGTGCAGAGGGGGCATAATTAAAACGATACCTTAAAAAAACTACTTTTGCCATTGTGTTGTGGATGGCGATTTATGTTGGCTCCACAGCAGTAGGAGCGCACCAAAAACTCGCAATGAAGGAGGAAAAGGGTGATTGATTTGGGATGCGATTAACCGGTGGTATTTACTATACCCTGCACACACGTGATCACACGTAAACAAACACACACACATTCGCAGATTCCGGGACAAATTTACAATAAATTAATAATTAATTACAAGAACCGAATCCGGTCTGCCATATATCCCGCTATTATTGAATTGTCGCATGTGTGTTTGTCGATGGCCGTTGCGTTAGTTCCATCTCGGCTGGTAGGTCACCGCGTACGTAGTAGTCAGCCGCCTTGTTGCCGGTACCATTGCTAAGCGTACCGTTGGCGCTGCCGTTGGCCACGTGGCCATTCTGTTGTTGTTGTTGTTGTTGCAGGAGTAGCTCAGCTTCTCGCTTCTTGGCAGCGGCTGCAGCGTCCCTCTTCAGCTGTAAATGAGAAGGAACAAACGAAGGCAGAATAATTAGATTAACCGTTTCCAAGCCGTTGGGTGTATGGGAGAAACGATTGTGCACGTTAAATTAGAACGAGTTTTGGACATCCACGTCACCAACTTCTGTCTTACATGTTAGCCACAAGCGAAACGCGAAAACAAAATCTAACATGTGACGATGCGTAAGGAAAAGAACTGGTTTTACAATCGGTTGATGATAACACCATTGCTAGCGATGTGTGAAGCCCCAAAGCCCTACCATTCGCTAGGTAGTTTCTTAGTCTGTTTCTTTGTGTGATTTTCTAACGAATGAGACATTCTGAAGAACGTTTTGCAAATTTTGCATAAATTTGGAAAAAAAACCCTTCCTCTTGCATTTGAATTATAATAATTTCACAACCGTGCGTCTCAACATTCGAAAGCACGCGGAGCATACCTTTTGGGCTTTGTATGTGGACTGGTAGAACTCGTTGAACAGGAAGAAGAACATCACAGCATGCATTCCGATCCACCAGACGAAAGCTTTCGGGTAGTTGCAGTCGATAAATAGCAGCTGGAAAGCGTGTACCATAATCAGGACGAACTGAACCTGCAATCGAATGTGAAAGTTAGTGTGAGTTGTGAATTCCACGAGCAAAAATGACATAGTTTGCGCTATTTCACTTACCATCTGGAGGGCGGTTAAATATTTCTTCCACCACAAATATCTCTGGAATTGCGGTCCGAGGGCAGTAAACAGATAGTACGTATACATCACTATGTGTACGAAAGTGTTCAAAAGGCCGAAGAATGTGCTGTGACCGCCTGATATAGAATGGAATGGTAATGGAAGATAGAAAACCGAGGGCAAACAACAGATGCATTAAAAGATGAACGATTCTATGATCCGGCTGGATAGCTTACCTGGAGTGAACTTAACACCGAACCACACCGACATTGGCATACATCCGTGGTGAATGACGTGCAGTGTAGACACTTGACTACTCTTTTTGCGCATCACAAAGAAGAACTGTCAAGGGGAAGGTAACGTTGGATATGTTAGAATTCATGGTTATGCGATTCAGATTAGTATGTTGATACATCTGCTCAGTCTATCTCTGCATCACTAGCAAGCACAAATACTCGATGGCCCTTCATCATACCGTTCTTATTGTTCATTCAGCTTGAACCTCTGTTATGTTGAACCACACATACATGCTGGCGCGCGGGTTTGTAGAACGCACTGACCGCTTACGGTAACCATCGATAACACATATGTTTCTCAGAACCGGGTATTCCAAGGCAGTCCGGTAGCACCGCGCTCAGTCGCGTTCATGGACACGCTTTTCTAGGGTGCCTCTGTATGACCCGGTCAATAGAGCTGCCACTCACATGCACCGGCTAACCTGTCACTAGTAATACACGATTCCTTTGATGGTGCGATTGGTTTAACTAGATCAACTGCGTGAACTAGAACCCCATGCACCGTACCATGCTTTGTGTACACAGTCTGTACTAAGTACTATTCTGTGCGTATGTTATTTTGTGCTAACATCGAACGTTCATAGCCTTCAGCAGTGAAGACTTCGTTTTGTTTTTAGCTCCAAGTGCCGATGGGCTAGTGATCGACCAAATGAGCCTTTCCCAAAAGGCTGCATAAATTGTATGCAAAATCCCAATGATCCGATGTGGAAGAGAAAACCGGAATTGATTTCAGTTTACTGGATAAATCTGCACCATGCAGCCGGTTCTATGGTGAACGTGTGCGAACTCAAACAGACGACCCACACCAGGGACCAATATGCGATATGGTCGAAGTCCAAAAGCGATAAAGCAGGATTGACGCACCAAAACTGGATAAGTAAGAAAACAAGTTAACGGGAGTATAGCATTTCACGTGAATGAGATCGCGCGAGCACATGATCAGCGATGAGGTTGGGTTGGTGGTTTTACCATCTTTATCGTTCTGCTTTCCAAAGATTGTTCCAGAAGGCTCTGCTTTCCGGATCCCAAAAAGTGACACAGGTCGTTTAGCATCTACTGTGGTGCGATCTACACACCGTCGATAATGCGAAATTGAAGACTCATTCGGTTGCTTTTCGTCCATAACGATCGATGGAGAGATCGTGCGAGGTTCATTGATCCTCTATTTCTGTTGTCATCCTTAGTTGAGCTCGATGAGGTACAGTACTTGACATTCAACTCTCTCTCTCTCCCCCCCAACGATTGGTGATCGTTTTCGTATTCGAAAACAAAAAAAAACTAAAGTAAACACTTCCAACAATCACAAAAATAAACTGTACAAATTTATCCATTTTCGGAACACCCCGGAAATCGCCAGGTCACTGTTGTCTAGAGACTGTGAGGCATCCAACCGTGGTGAAGAAGAAGATGGTATATTCCACCTTCCAGCATGGATGCTGGCCTTTACTTCTTCTCACGATGATGATATTTGTTTTCCTTGTCAATATTGCTCATCATTGCTTCTTCTTATTGCCAACACTATTTTGGTGGTAATCTGTAACTACCCCAGGTAAGGAGCGATACAGACTAAACATGTTGAAAATGACGAAGAAAGACGAACCCTCTCTCAGATTTTCGAAGTATTCACTTTTGAGGGTAATAACATGACTCGCCATGTCTTGAGGAGAGTCTTAAGTAAAAAAAAAAAAAACGAAAATACAATGCCTAAGAACGGAGGCAAACTCTTCAGATCCTATTTGCGAAATGTTTGTCCAACGACAGAAGCTAAGTAAATAAAGCTCATCGTCTCGAGGCATGTATTACGCAGCTAATTCGCGAGATTGTTAGTTTTTCTTTGCAGGCACGACAGAGCAGGAAGTGATCTTCGATTGACGTAAATGTAGATACGAGTACTACCAACAACGCTCGTTCTCTTTCTTCGTCCAGTTGTAATTTGTTTTCCCGTTTTTTTGTGCCACCTGTTGCAGCTACAAAGGAAATGAGCCGGTGAATGTCTTCTGTGATTATCGCCGTAGGATGACCATGACAAATATGTTCAAGGGTATTGGAGCACACTTTAATAATGTATTCTTTTACCACAGCCATCAAGTTCCATCTCAATGGTGGCTAATGATGGACAGTGGACGCTAAAAATGGCTTAAACTTTAATCATTTGAACCAGAACGAATAAGATCGAGTATTTGTGGTTTGTAATAAAGGCTAGAGATTGAGCTGATTTTGCTGGAGAACAGAGAATCGACAAAATCATAACACTTACCGTGTCAAAGAATTCGGTGAATTTTGAGAAGTAGTACCACCAACAGGCATGCACCATCTATATTATCCAGCATCAAAGGTTGACAGCCACGGAGGATTGTATGAGAAAGAAATAGTATTACTAAAGGGCATTCAATTCATCTAGCCGAAAAAAAACAACGATCCAACGAAATGAGCCAGGGTGCGAAAATGCTTTAGAGGAAAGACTTTTATGTTGATATGGTGGGGATATACGAGAAGGATGAGACAGCGCGAGCACACATAGACACGTTAGGGATAATAGCATCTTTCTCTCAAAATTGTAATAGAAAACAACGATGGTAGAAGATTAGATGCAAAGGAAGGATATTAATGAAGAGAATCGAATTATACTGAAGAAAACAAAATATTGACGAATGCGAAAATCATGCAGGGGAGGATGGGAAACTTGGATATTCGAAAACACATACAATTTAGACAACCGCGAGTTAACAACAAAGGTAGCGATTTTAATGTGGTTTAGTAGTTATGATAGATAAGTTTATAAATAACAGGCAAACAATGTTAGCCAGTGGAAGTAAAACATGTGTGTCAGTAAATCAAAACATAAAGCAATAGTATGATGTAATTAATATAGTAAGTAATGTTAGCGATAGTAAAAGATGAGTGGTGATGAAGCTGATGAAGCTTGCCCAGGAAAGCAACCCTGGCACTTTCCGTACGACGTTCAGTGCGTGTGCCGAGTTTTGCCTCGTACGAAACCTACCCGCAGCGTTTTGGGGTGGTTACTATAGTCGACTGGCTGGCATCGGAAGTTATAATGTCCCGTTAGCCAACCCGATACACCAATCTGTAAAAAGTGGCAAAAAGTGGTCTATTGGTTAGTATGTGCCGATTCCGAGTTTGTGTACTGGTTGCTCTTTTTTATGTTTGTCTGAAGCACAGTCTACGTCCATTTTGGTGTAAGAGTTCGCATGTAGGTGAGTGTTTTGTTTTGTATGTTTAGATATGAGAATCTGTGTTCAGTGTTTGTTTGGTGCTTTTTGTATACATTCTGTCAGTACGTTTCGTCAAGTGGATCGCTGCCTCTTGTTTGAGGTTTTAACCAGCAATTTTCGTCGTTCTACCAATTACTACTGTGGAGAACAGCAACAACTGTCTTCGTACACTAATCTGAATGATTAACTGACACGTGTAGTTTGAAAGCTCAAACAAAAATCTAATGTAATTCAACTTCTGCACTCCCGTATACAAACCTCCCGTATATAAAACATACAAACCGTTTAGTGTGCCTTAACGTGACTGATTACTGGTCGTTAACAGTTTTCAGGTAGTAGAAATTGATCGATTTCTCGTTGCTTAAGGTGATAAAATATAGTCACAATACGCACACACACATACCAACACAGTCAGGAGGCCTAGGTCTTTAGCTAGGATTCTTGTAGTGCATATAGGTGCGCTGTTATGTGTGTGTCCTGTGAGGTTTTCCCGACTGCACTGTTTGATGCAGCTTACCCGAGAAAACCGGGGTAAAATGATGTTTAGAAACCTTCTCTCCGCAGCTCCAATTGTGCGTTACACATATATTTTCCGCTCGGGTCATAGCATTGAGCAGATGGTGACGAGCGCTGTGCGAAGGTTTCGGGATGTTGGTCCGATTCTTCCGATGTGTTTTCCTTTCACCATACACGATTGACCATGAAGCGATGCTCATCAGTTCATTCCAACGACGGAAACGATCAGTAAACCAGTGAACATTATGGAGGAAGAGGAGGACACAAATTGGGGACTTTGTACGGCATAACAAAAATCGATCGAGGAGTTTTTGTATGGCAGATCAACTCGCCCACAAAACGAGCCGTTGGGAGAATAGTATTGGGTCGCGAGGATTAGCGGCTACGATCGTTGCCGATACACCGCTGCGATCAGCTGTTAGCAACACTTACTCTCATCGCGCGTCCGGTAGTACCATGATCCACGGGTTGGCAACGGAAGCTGTACTCGCCCCACCAGCCGCCCATTAAACACTACGTACCCGGAAGGTGAACGATCGGTCGGCACACGGCACGAAAGGAAGCGGGAAGGAAATATTCGTTTGAGAAAAGAAGAAAAACAACAATCAAGGTTTAAAGCGTATTCAGAAGGGAAGGTTCGTCCTAGGTTTCCTTTCTCTTCTTGAGCTTGTACTTTTCTTGAGCCGGTGAGTAACACTCGAAGAGTTCGTTGCCTTTGATGCTGTAAAGTAGGCAAGGTCAAATAGAGCGAACCTGCAACACGTCCAAATGTACACTAGTGAAAGGGATTTCGCTCCCCGTGTTCTTGGGAAATACATTGAGTCGAAGTTCATCGCTCCTGCGTCCTTACGGAAAGAGGAAACATTGGTTCAATTTAATCGCACACGGCATACCAGATTGTAACATGGCTGCAATCAATCACTCGAGAACAATTGTACGTTAATGCATCAGCTTAATTATTCTTGTAAAGTACATTGACACAGAACCAAATGAATGTGTCATAAGGAAATGTCGGAAGGCAACTTCCAAAAAGAATAAATGCATTGTAGACAATAAAACTGATACTCAATCAAACATGCAATACTATAAATACTAACATATAACAACACACATAAATCCAAACATTGATGCAAAAGTCTAATGGGAAAATGCGCGCAATGTGAGTACATCTTCAAAACGGTTGTGTGTGCGTAAAGAACATGTGAGCTGTAGGTCGTCCAATAAGCGTATGTCATGGTCGTCGTGGAATTTCTATTCCCTGTGAATGCCAGCGTGCATTCACGAATTATAATAGGCGTCATTTGAATGCTTCATACAAAAAAGGCAAAATTATTTTATGTAATAGCAGTAGTCGCACAATGTCAGACAATCTACCTCATAGAATAACCAGGCACTGAACACGACTTGAACGAAGTTGTACACTATGAGGGTGTTTTTGAGCTGGAAGGGTTTGCGATTTTCCATTAGCCTTGGACCCAGGACCTGAGGAAGAAACGAAAAAAAAACAAAACGTTATTCACTATGTTATAGTTGCGTTCTAAAGATCAATCCTTCCGTATTCCTAAAGCGCTACTCTAACGGAAGTTTTTTTTTGCTCCATAAATATGCCGTTCAAAGTGCGCAAATAAGGCACCCGACAACTA
This sequence comes from Anopheles culicifacies, assembly GCA_000473375.1. Classification (NCBI taxonomy): domain Eukaryota; kingdom Metazoa; phylum Arthropoda; class Insecta; order Diptera; family Culicidae; genus Anopheles; species Anopheles culicifacies. The sequence continues at coordinate 17,139 of KI422481.1, forward strand.
ATTGTTGCTATCCCATTTCCTAAGGGGAACGATCGTGTCGATAACATTGAGCGGCCCTGTCATTGTCGCCAACGCGCAACGCGATCGAAAAGATGACGGCGAAATTGCACTTGCATCGAGATCGACGACGTTGGCCCGGTTTTGTGGTAATTAAATAGCTATTAACCCGCTGCTACCGTTATGATCGCGTTCTAATACACCTTCAAATGGTGTGTACGGTGCCCTAGCACCTGCGTGATAGGAAGGTTTCCCACCTTCAAACCCGCTGTCAAAGCGGATCGGCATTCCGGAACGTGGCAGGGGCTTTAATAATCGTTTTCGTCGTCGTGTGCACATTCGCACATTCGAGCAATGGTGGCACCGCGGTCCACAATCCGGTCCGGTTAAGGTCAGGTATGTTAGATAAGCTAACCTTAACCGATTTTTTTTCCATTTCGACATGCTTTCACGACCCAGCAGCAGTCGTCGGCGGTGGTGGCAGTAATGGTAGGCTGTTAGCGTGTGTGCAGCGTACGTTTCACTTTTAAATGCATAACGTCAACCGCTCTGGCTCGGTAAGAGCGGACTTTAAAACTATACTTATGCTTATTGTGAAGCATTTTTATTTACCACCGGTCTTACGCATTGACCATTGGTCTTACGCATATTGAAGGTTACCCCACCATGTTTTCGTTTTTGCAAAGCCACTCTTCACGTCAATGATGATGGAATCGAAAATTTGATTCGGGTGTTTTTTTTTTGTTGGCCACCATCGATCATATGGAACAGAGAGTGGGGAGGAAAATTATAGGAAGGGAGAGACCACGAGAGATAGAGAGGTGGTTAAATTAAACAGTAAGGCGCAAAGTGAAATTCCAAAAATTGCCCACCTGTAACGGATGGTTATTCGTGCGATATTATGCAAGTACGTCCGAAGTTTTAAAATTTGTTCGTGAAGCGATCCTGTCACGATGGACCGATAGAAAAGTCTTAGTTCACGACGCACGGGGTACGCACTTTACCGTTCACCCTGGCACGGGCGGTAAAAATGGGAGAGCGAAGCGTCCGTCGTACGCACATCACGATCATGATTCGATCGTTGCGCGATCGACCCTCCATAAATATGAGAAAAAAGTAGGGGTTCTCCAAAGGTTGACTCGATAGTTTCGACAACAACAAGCACTAATGTCCACCCATCAGCAGGTGGGCAGAAGGATGGATGCATCGGTGGCAACCGTGAACTCACGGTGTTCGTGTTGTTTGCCCATTGCTTCACAAACGGCCATCACAAGCAACGCTTCGGGATACAATATCGATCAGAGATGCAGTGAAACCCGAAAGGGTACTGTACAGGTGTGTTGTCCACAAAACGACCGAATCGACTTTCGACACCCGCACTAAACCAACCGGGTCCAAGGCAAGATGAATGAACCTGTTCCGTACCGCTTATTGAGGAACGCAAGGGGAGGATCTTTCAATTTTGCGTGAGGAAATAGGTACACGTTGAGAAACTGGCCATTGAGAAGCGGCGCAGGACTGACCTACACGTTCCCATTGCGAGAAATTCGTCTTCTCGACACACCACAACCAAAACAAAAAAAGTCCAAGACCCCCACTCCTTAATGGGCTTTCGATTTAGAAATCAAAAATCAAATCGCATGTAAACCAGTTTTAGTTTCAACGAACGAACACTCATCTCCTAACCGTTCTTCTTACCGTGGTATTACAGACCGGTTGCGTTCGTGATTACCTTGAAAAACGTGAGGAAACGAATATGAAAAACTTCACGAGAAATTCGGAGATGATGCGAAGTTCGTTTTCTCTGCATATGAAACAAAAAAAAGTAAACAATATTGCTTGAAAAAACGCATAATGAAACATAAAAAATTAGTCATTTTTCAGATTGCCTGAAACAAACCACAGATGAGCCTAGCTGTTAAAAAAAAAAACATTTTTTTTAAATACGAACTCGCATATGCATATGGAGCAAAATTTGAATATTTGTGTGGAGAAATCCTGTTTTAGAGAGTGATTGTTGTGTAGGTTTAGCAAGGAGTAAGGTTGTGTGAGTATTTCTGTTGATTTTGACAGACGTTGGCACTTCTTTTCTTGATAAATTGATCAAATTTCATCCTGCTATACAGGCATCTGATGTTACCCCTTCTGATAATAAGTTATTGCAACGTCATTTGCAAGCAAGCATAACGATGCGGAACAGCCATGAGTTGCTACTTCTTCGTCATACTTACTTTGACTAAGTACACATATCCTAAACATAGTGCTAGGGTTGGGAGCGGCGACGACATAAGTGGCCAATCTTTTGTCCGGGGATCTGAAAGACGAAAAAAACAACATTTATTTAATCAATACATTTTTATAGCACTTCAAGTTTTTAAATTTTCATTGTATAATAATACTGTTGCCTCCTAATATTCATCAAAGGTCACGTCAACGTTGTTGGTTAGTTTGGATTTCACCAAAAACAGAATGAATGATAAGTAGCGGTGGATAACCATTCCATACACCTAATGAGCATATGACCCTAAGGTTGAGTGGTCGAGGGAGTCAACATATTGATTATGGGTCGCCACGCTTGGTTTTGAATTTCTAAACGTCTGAACCTATGAACCGAATGTCGATTCCAATTCCAAATGGTATGGTATCTAGCGCAGATTGAAGTTCCGGGAAACCGACAGGAAAATTACCGGTCAAAAAGAGAAAATGAGGTGATAAACGATAGGACAAATAAAGCGTCCTCGATTACACCGGGTCGGATAGGTAGTATGCATCATCATTTGATTGGCGCGTGTTTACGTCGATTGAATAGCAAATGGGAGGCGACAAATGTTTGTTTCCTCATTATCCAATGTAGACATGCCATCAATGCCGGCGGCAATGCTATTTGTATCAATGGTCGTATGTAATGGACTTTCTACAATTTAGCCAATGTTGCTAATGATATGGAAAACAAAATGGCAAAAAGCATCTTACGATTTACAACTGACTGTGTTGACGTCATTTAAGAAAAAAAAAATCCAACACTCGTTGTTTACTTGAAAGTGATACATTCAAAATGCAATTGCCATCGACATAGCGAACAAGCACCGGCAATCTTCGATAATACTAACGATCTGAATCATTTACACTGTTTAGTGTATCAATTAGCACAGGCTGCCGGGGCGACAAAACTTCTCCCCGCGTGTAGTAGGAATGAAAAAGTTCCACTGGTTAATAAATTCTACAATCAGTCGTGCGTCAATGACATCGCTAGTTCTCGAACTGTAACGCTAGAGCTCCGTGATTCGACGACGCTACTGCACCAGTTAGTATATGCATCTATGTATCGTTACACTCAGCAGTTTCGCTAATGAATGCATCTACCGGTATTACCGAAGGTTGACAGGTACTTTTCCATGCCTTTGTATCATCCAAGTGCAAAACGAAGACAATAAACATCGCCTGAAATCAAACGTGAATTCCTTCCACAATCCAGACAATAACATTGCATTAACACAAACATCACGCACACAGAGGGGCAAAAATTGTCGTGTTGTTTACAATGTCAGAAGGAAGTAAAACAAAATGCATCACTCAACAACCATGCGCCTCCATTGGGCATAGAACGCAATGCGCACGCCTTACCGGTCATTTCCATGATTTTGCGTTTCACACCTCGGGGCAAGATCGATGCACTTTCCGGGGTAGATGCGATCGTGCATGTGGGTCGATGTCCTTGGGTACCCTTAATTAACACGAGCACCGGAACACGGAAAGTGCGTTATATTTACCCGTTCGTCAGTGTAATCATTCATAGACTCTGGGATACAGGTGAATGCACTACACCTTCCTGTGTTCTGGGTCGTGACCTGTCGCACCGTTCGAGTCTTTGTTATGGAATCGATACTGGTAAACTGCAACGGTAACCGAGAGCTCTAGACTTACACGCACACAGCGCATCAACCTAAACCGATCGAAAATCGATTTGAACGATCTTTAGAATCGAGCCGGATTTGTGTCTCAAGTGCATTGGAGTGCACATTGACAGAATTAATAATAAAAAAACACACACCAGCGCAGTACATTCCTACTCGGTGACTGCCTAATGCATATTTAAAGAGTCGCCAGCTAAACCAAACAAAACAGTGCGGAGTGCTCCATTTCAGTCGATGCGTTATAAATTACTTTTGATTTTTCTAATGCACTTTTCGCAAAACTGTCTGTCCTGAGTGTATCAAATAACTTTGCCAACACGTTTTGTTTTTTAAATGAGTAGCTTTAATGAGGCATGAAAGCCGACTGTTTGTTTGCTATTGATATAGAATAGTTACTGAGTAAACACGTAGATGTTGAGGTAGAAGGGAGAATAGAGTCATCCGTTGACAGCTAATGAACGCTCGAATCAGGGCAGGGGCAGAGTATACTTTACACTAGAGTCTCAATTTACGTTATTATTTTTTTATTATTTTATTTTATTTTAAAATAATTGATATTGAAGTCATATTTAAGAATAGTCTTTCCTTATTATTTAAAGAGTGTATTAGGAAAATTGATATTTGGAAGCATTTCCGTTGACTAGATTTCGAATTATAACTAATTTTGAATGCTAAACCATTTTAAAACAATCTTTTAACATCTGATCAATTTTTGAGTCTAGCCAAAGGGTAAAAACAACCTCTGGGGTGATCTAAAAAGTATCTAAAGAATATTCAGATTATTTACACATCGAATTACAATCACGACATCAAAAAGCTTCATTACAATCGTGATATATCTTATCGATTTGCAAATTGTTGGAGAATTTGAAGTACATATTGAAACAGAATTGTACTTTCCATCATGGGCCATTTGTTTCCAAAATGAATACTCATCCCATCCAATCTATTTTGCTTTTTTAGCGAAGTAGATTTCTACTCGTTTTATTGCAGGCTCAGTAACGGTGGAAATGTGGGCTTAAATAAAAACATATTCCTTTAAGGTCCTGTAAGGATAAAACATTACCAACGTACCTCCGTATTTGTCCATGTAGTGATGCATACTGTCAATGTATTTCATAATTAAGGCCATTTTTGTGAGTATGTGCGGGTTTGTGACGGGCGGCTAAAACAAACAGCGACAAACAGGAACGGATGTTTGGCTCGGGCGCTCGATGCCACTGATGCTGAAACGAAAGCGCAAAACAGAAAATGATAAAGGATTAATTAAAAATGTGATAATTTGGTTACGTCGTCGCGCATGGTCGTGCCGGCCGGCTGTTAGCTGGCAATGGGAAGGGAGAAAAAAATCAATCTTATATGTAGCACCATCTTAGATCAGCATGGATAACAGTGAACGGTGTACAATTTTCTACCTTGTAATGTGCACATAGAGTCCTAGTCGTCACCCAATATACACCCACATCGATTATTAATCGAAAGCCATTTCCTTGCTCCGGGAGTGCGCTATTGATGCTCGCGCGTTAAAATGCCACGCTTCTAGGCAATATGGTGCGAAAGAGGGAAAATAAAACATCCATTGAATTGTCCATCGACACTGTTTTACTGGCGCTGTCCAGTGGTGGTGACCTACATTCAGTGCGTTTGCATTCGAATCCAGGCAAAACGAACGTATGGGGCACATTCGACGTTTTTTTTTTCTTTCCAGGCAACGGATGTAGTCACTGGATTGGTTTGATGATAGGGGAGCCATAGAATCGATGACCGTTTCAGTTCCGTAGCGTGGTACACTAACACATCCGCAAAACAAAGGATACTCGGACGCGCGATGGTGTTCGCTTCCTGAACTAAGTTTCATCCTACGGTGTGGTTTTTGTGGTAAATAATCAGATAAGTTTTGGTAACTGTTTTTCCTTCTACTATGTACACCCCGGGAAGCACAGCAAATGAACAGGTCCAACAACAGGTCTAGCAAAAGGACTTAATGTGTGGCGTAGTTGGCGTTTGTTTACTGCATTCAACATGCAGTTATCAATTAGGTGCCCGTTTTCACGAAGACTGCTAGTCCGACAAAGCAAGGGATTGCATGAGTCAAACACATTTAGTGCAAGTAACATGAAACTTAGAGAGGCGCCAACAAGTCCACAAATCCTGCCATGGATTTTATTTCAAATTCTAGGTGTGCATTCACCGCTTTTTGATGGCCTCGGCAAATGTAAAAGAAGGCAACATGCAACCACACGGTCGCGTTCCTTCTGGCCTGATAACATACTGCTGTCGATGATAGGGAGGTAACAGTGATTTTCGTGCTCTTGCATAACCGTTCGTTCCCGCGCTGTGAAGCGAAAACGTTGGCACATCACGTGGCAAAAGAAAGCCAAGCATCAACAACCGGACGGCGTGTCGCGCCCGGGCGGAAACAGCTGAGTGCATCCGTAGGGCTGCCAGTGTGAGAGTGTATGACATCATGCTGCGCTTGCACGTGCGGGGATGCAAGCGATACAACAAGACGTCCCACCCACCCATCGCTCGTGATCAAGCAAAGAGACACACAAACACAAGCCATTGCTTGTCTAACCGTACGAGTGCATCGAACATGAAACCACACATGTACGATGACGTTCATTCACTGTTTGTATCGAATAGAGGTGCGTTTAATTTCACGTGCTCATGTGACACAGCGTGCTGCAACACTGCTCAGCATTTGAGCGATTGATTACTTCGATCATGAGCCATCACGGACGGAGGTTCAACGGGGAAGTAAAGTTCAACAAGGACCCAGACATATCGACGCATGACCCGGCGCCATAGGATGCCAGCTTGCATTCTGCACCGATTAAAAGCGACTGCACACAGCAGAGCACTTGGCAGCGGAGCACTAACAGCTACTACGAGGAGTGGATCTATATTTGTATTCGAAACGTGAGTTTCTCACTTTATTTATAGCCTAACACGACTGCAAAGGGCAACGCAAAATTTAAGTTAAAAATGTGCGTGCGTGCGTCATTGCATGCCGTGAGAGAGAAAGAAAAAATGACTTAACAAAAAAAAATGGAAGTCACTCTCCTAACACGCGACACGCATATGATGACGTTTTTTTCGTCGATGACGCTGCGAGAACACACGAATAATCCGGACAGCCGAAATTTAAATAAGGGTGTTAGAAGACGCCTTCATGTTCTCGGTTAGAGAAATAGCAGAACTCCACCTGAACACGATAGTTGGAACTCAGCACTGTTACATAAGCATACCGACTATCGCTGCAAATGAGGGGCGCATTAAAGCAGGGAACCGGTATATTAAAATGCCGGAATTCTAGGCTGTAGTTGGATACGCTCCATCAGGCTGGTGATCGAACCGGTCACGATCGGTGGTTTATCAGGACACTTGTAACGCGATTGAAACGGACGACTTTGATTTAATTTCCCGTTGCCTTTTATATGACAATTAACTCATCACTCACGAGGGCATCCGAGTAAATAATTAATGCCCTTCGCGATGTCATAACCCTCTGATACGCTCTTTTTGTAAGCACGTCTTTTTGTAACGACTCCATGTATAACTGGTGGTTGATAACTAACCGAACCCGTTGTTGGGTCGTGTGCAGTGACATAGTTAGGGTGTTCAAAGGGTATGTTTCGTTTTGAGAGGTTAAATCATGAATTAAATTTCAAAGCAACATAACAGTCAGAGATTGGGTGCAATTCATTCATTCCCACTACTTTAAGAAGGACATTACCATGAAAATTATTGCTGCACTTGCTTCTGATAACCACAGCGAAGCAGTTGAAAGAAAAAAAAACATTACTTACTAATATTTATTCAACTAACAGCTACACTACACTCTGAGAAGAGCACATCAGCAGTATAGATCATCATTGTTTGAGACTTAAATCCTCGTGAATTTCTTGATACACAACTTTGTAATATTTCTTTCTAACCATTTAATAAACTCAATACCCATCTGCACCGTAAATGTATTGCAATCGCAAAATAATGCAACCTGTGTGTGCACTCAATCAATCAAGTGATAAATTATGAACGGCGAGAACATTGCTTAAAGTCTGTAAAAGTTCAATCAGTGCGAAATCGTATGGGAATTTCAACATATATCGAAAACGGTACAAATCTTGCCACATTTGACATCTGTTACACATTGTACGTACCCGTACAATGTTTCGAGCTTAAAACCTTTATTATTATTACTTTTCGTCCAATGTTATATGGTACGCCATACGCCATAGTCGTGGTGTAACCAACCTGCGTACTGAGCTCACCCCTCATATATCTTCTTTTTTGGATGGGGCGGGGATTAACGTTTTGTTGGGCTGCTCCCATTTTATGTCGGAAAGTCGTCACGACGGAAGAGGGCACCTACTGCACTGCGGTAAGCTTTCATCAAACATGCGGTGGCGCTAAGCTCTTTATCAAAAACCAAGCAACAAAATTGGGCTCTCGAGAGGGCACAGCACTAGCAGTGGCGTGTAGGTCTATTTAGAGGTGAGAAACCATCAACTGGCTCTGCACACTGGAACTAGCGGAGCAGTTAACGGATATTGACGATATTAAACCCGGAAGGGGCTTGGGCCCTTAAAATATACACCATGGGAAGCCAAGCGCACCGGACCGCCGATCGTACACTGATCGTGCAGTTTCAGAGCAGACATAAGACACCGCCGCGTGGATGTTCGATCTGTACATTTGTTACGCGATAAAAGCGCGTAATCGCAGCTCAACGTTGATGAATCACTGTCCCCTCGGGCCAGCGCAGTCGCACTACTATTACGGTAATAGCGTCTCCCTTTCTTATCGTTGATATCTATAAAGCGTAAAGCCTCCCCCCAAAACCGTCATGAAACAATCATCGAATAACAGCCCGGGGGATTGGCCCACATTTTTGCAGCTTTGACGAATGTCATTCTTTTTGAGAGGGCATCAACAAACGTCCAGAAAGAGATAACGGCGTACGATGTGGGAATTCTGCTGGTGGGTTAGTGTTTTTCCACAAAGTTTTAACTTCCATCGCCCATCGTGACATCCATGCGGCTGTTATCGCCTCGCACTGACATGAGCGTATCAAATCCCACCGTGATAAAACCACATGATGATCCGCTAAATCTGCTACACAGAGGCGCGTGACGCTGGGATAGAATAATCTTTGCACCAAAATGTGGATCATCCCTATTACTCGCTAGATCCACAAACGCACGAGCCCGATGACGGTAGCACATTTATTCCTTTTTCTTTCTTCTCATATCCATTTGTCACTTTGGTGCGATAATGTGACGGGTTTAAGTTCGGTGCGTTGCGTAATTGTTTGTTGATTTTTGTCATACACCAAAATTCACGTAAGTAGCAACTCCAGTTCACTATCGTATCGAGGGAAACCATCGTGACACAACACGCACGGGAGCCGTGGCGAGATACAAATAACTACGGAACCTGTTTCTGGGGACAGCGGTTGTTTCGTGATTTGCACAACCTTTGCACTACCAGAAAATCAGAAGCAAAATGATTTTCCTCCACGTGACACGTGATCTCCATCCCGAGAGCCATTTGTCATCACATCGATGCAGCTCTAGCACTGGCAAGGGTTCATTGCCATTAACGTACGAAGTACCTGACACACAAGTTCGGCAGGCCCTTCTTTACAGTTTCTTAACACGTGCTTCGCTTGCGGAACGGAACATTCAGCTGAATCGAATATTTTTTTTCGGCCACACATTTCACACTCAAACACATCACCAGGTGGCATACAAAGTGCCAAAAATGCATTTTTACGACATGCAACTACCATCACCATATGAAACACTCGCATGCACAGCAGTTTGCTGGCTGATTGTACGATTACTGCACAGTCAAACCGAAAATTCCAATCATCCCAATGCGTCCACGGCTGAACTGAACTGCTCGGTGAATCCGGGAACAACCTACCTAATTAAACACTCAAACAGAGCACCACAAAATAGGTACTATCCATACACTGCTGGCGCACCTTCTTGCTGGCCGCGAAATGTTCCACACTGATACCAGAACGAGGCAAGGTTCGGGATTTGTTTCTTCTCCGGTTAACGCGTGAAGGTTGCAAAGGCTTGACGTAACACGACGGCAGGGTTTGATGGTGGAATACACCCACCATGAGGCTAGCACGAGACAGCTTTTTTTTGTTGTTGTTGCCTATCACGATATATGCAGCGAGCTCTCGACCGCGCGCGCGAACCGTACTCGGTGACAATCAGTCGTTTTCTAAACGTTATTTTCAGCTTCCTCACGGTGCGTACCCGCGATTTGCCGTGAACACACTGCACACGGGGAAAGGGAAGTAGGGGGACAATCCCCTCCACGAGGAGAAGGCAACTCCCCCACCCCTCACACCCTACTCCGCTTTTACCAACACATGCACACGGGGACCTGAAGTTCGCAAACGACGCAAACGGTCGTTCGTGTGAGTGTATATTTCGGGTACACTCGGGGGGGTTCGTTCGACGCCCGGTGGGAGATGGGTCGATGAAAATTCGATGTAGAGTTATGTGCGCTACGCAGTAGTGCACACTTCTAAACCGATGCATATTGTGTGAGGGGACTACAGTTGACAACTAATTGCGGGTTTCTTGCAGATCGCTTGTCATGTTTTCTTGGTGTAGAGCTCGAGCCGACCCGAAGCACCCTCGGGTTCCAGTCAACCGATCAATGATAATGGCGATCACCCTGATCGCTGTCTGTGTGGCGTCATAATGAGATCAATTTGGTGTCTCGTTCGCAATATTTAGGAGAAATGTTTGAATAACCTAGTGGGTACTTTCGCAATCACATACAGTTAATAGAAATAATTATTAAGATATTTGAGCAAAAAATTATATGTGAAAGAATAACAAGAAATGCAAACTTGTATTGTAAAGCACAACATCTAGTCTAAATGCCACCTTTGGTTGGTGAGTTTCAACCTCTCTTATTCACACTATCATGACGGCTAATCCACCTTGTAAGGAAACGGGTCACACTATGTTAGATCTGTAGATTCACTACTAGTTTATGTTGTTGATGTGTTCATGTGCATCTTGCTGTTCCTACTGTTTTGTTTTATTTTCAAAGATTGAGCAAGACAGGGCTGGCTTTCCAGCCATCTCTCTTCTGGACCCTGGCAACTCTCCCCATGCCCGGGCTCAAATCGAAACTTCCAAAATAACATAACATAAAAAAACGTATACCCACACAGACACATTGATTATATTGGCTATACTACACTACCTCTTCCTTCGAAACCTTTGCCTTCCTAAAAGTAAGCCGATCAAATAAAGAGACGAAAACCGAAATCCATCGGTCCAACCATCGGTCTCCCCCTGGGCGCCCTCAGTGTGATTGGGTGAGCAACAGCAGTATGCGCCTTCTACCCAAAAAAAAACCGCTTCGAAATGCGTTAAAACTTTACTTGAATAATAAAATAAATGGCCATTACATAAGAAAACGTACGAAAGCGCGGTCCGCGCTCTTGACAAGGTCAGTCGGCAGGCAAAACTATGCTCCTGTGCAATCGTCGCGTCGGTCCGTCGGTGATTAATACTGCGAGATCGCACACGCTTGGAGAGGGTGCGGACGCTGGGTTTCCTTTGTTTCGATGACATACAAGCATCACACAGAGAGTCACACACATACAGAAACACGCCACATATGCATGAGCAAGCAGGTGGTTAGTTAGGTAGAAACATGCGAATCATATCAATCAACCTTTACCTGCGCCGACAGCTTCATTCAAATATGAAGCAACGGTGCTCAGCTGCAGAAAGCCAAATTCATCACGAAAGGAGGGGAATATTTTCCGACCGATTTTCATTTTTCCATTTTGTGCACCTTGACACTTTGTGAATTTTCCCAAATACTCCAGCTCTATATCGCCTTTCAAGAGGTAGGGAATTGCACCGGCTTAAACATGGCTTAAGACCTTCGTTTGGATAGTTACAGCTTAAACGCTTTTTCTCTCCCTCGTCAACCCTTACATCGTAGGTGATAACCTGGCAATCTTGTAACCTGCGTCAAGCACCAAAAATACCGGTCCGGTTAGTGTTTGCGTATGTCAAATTTGTTGAAATGTTGGAACTGCCTCATTCACCCAAATGCACCCTTACCCCTATCGTTCGCACCGTTGTCGATTACATGTGATCTTTGTCAATCATGCGGATCACTCATTGAAAATTTTCGGCTAGTTTTACTGCTGCTGCCACCTTGCCCTTCTTCTCGCTTCTTTACTCTTAACACTACCACTCAGGAAAAAAAAAAACAAACTGGGCTTACTAAACAGTACTATAATTTGTTATGTAGTCTCTACGGTGCGCTCCGCGATCGCAGTCTTCGATCTTCCATACACAGGCTGGGCTATGTCATAGCTCTACACCTTGCCTTTTCAAACTTCGCAGCTTCACACGTATACATACGATATTTCAACCCTTTCTTCTTCCATCTACCCCAGACAAACATAACAGAAGAAGGAAACCAACGCGAGACAGCAACGGGTTTCGATAGTTTTGGTCCGGCAGACAGGCAAATGGCCTAGTGTCAGAAGAGACCAAAACTAGCTTTAAAAACCGAGCAGAAAATGAAACCCCCAAAAAAGTTTCACGGTGCGGAGAAAAGGGAAAAGAGTGAAGTTAGCTTACTTTTACTTTCATTAACGCGGTTAGTAGGTCTCTCGGAATCTCCGGTAACTATACGATTTCGACGCACCGTTGCCTCAGTGTGCTCGATTCCGGCAGTGTACTGTCTGTTAAATGACTTCATTTTTTTCATTATGTGTCCTCTTACATCCCCCCACATGCAAACACACATAGTGTGCGCTTTGAGACGCGAAAGATGCGCACACGGTCCGTAAAATCGTGATTATGGAATGCCTGTGGTGCAGTTATGGGTCAGTCATAGCCACAATCCAACTTTAAGAGGCGCTCATACGACAGCACCAGAGTGGGAGGAAGGCGGGATTCATGATGCATTAATGTACTTGGAACGGAGGATGAAAAAAAAATGTACATGAATTTCTACTCAAGACAAAAAAAAACCCCCAACCAAAAGCCAATGCTGATTGTCATAATTATTTAACTAATTTCAACTGTGTAAGCGTTGCTTTAAAACATTCAATTCCAAAGCTACGACTATAAATACGCTACACAGTGTCACGTTAACCTTAACGTGTGTGGTGTAAAATGGCCAAATTTATCCTCCGTTAGTTATGCGTCTTGATTATTCAAAAGTGAACCTTCGCATACATTTCCCTTCGTCGCACCGTTTGGAATGTAGGAAACCCACCCAATGTGCTGCAATGGCCAATCGATACCCTGACCCAATACACGCGTCCCATTGCCCTGTCCTGTCCCACCGTGACCCTTCTTCCCCGCCTGGCCACTTGGTTCGTTTCCATTTCGGCAACACCGTCCATAAACCCCAAAGACCAAACACGGTGACAAAGTCGCGTGCTACGTTTTCCTTTTCACTCCACTAACGCACACCCACGCGTGCCCTGCACCTTTTTTCGTCGTCCTGGCGAAACGGGTTGATTATGGGCATGTAAATACACACAAACACATAGGCCGGACACAACACACCCACGGTGTTGCGTTAAACACTTCAGCACTGTTTGATATGCGTTACAGTGGATGACGAGTCGTCTTCAGCTTCTTTGTTGTTGTTGAAACGCTAAGTAGTGCTAAAGCATTGGAAAGATAAAACGCACTCTTTCTCGTTGCATACGTCCTCGCACAAACCCCTGTGGCGTGGGGGTTTGTGAATACAATTGGTATGCATTCTATGTAGGCAAGCATTCCAACCACCACGGCGCACCACCTACCGGAGTGGGTGTCTGTATGTATTTCTATAGTAATCAATCGTGCATAAGCTCCGATTCTACGCTGTATCCGATTCTTAGCTTGTTCCTAGGTTTTCCCGTTTTGGCACGATATTTCCGCTGTTTACCTTTTTCTACATAGAAATCGAAGACGAGAGGAGAAAGAGTTATGATTCCCGTTTGTTGTATCCGTCGAAAAAGTTTTATTTAGCAACAGTCACTACAATTTCTTCATTAATGAAGCTTTAATTACTTACGATACTTTAAAGCGCAAAGTAGTTTTGAAGTTTGATGTTATATTCTGTTTGTCCTTAGCACTATATTCTCAAATTTTATTCTGCTTTGCTTTCTGATTTGCTTGTCACGTCAAGACTGGTATCCTCACTTTTAAAACACAAACCCGGCATAGGCCACCATTTGGAGTTTATTCATTATAAATAAAACTCAAGTTGTAAACACTTTTGACATTTTAGTACCTTATTGCAACGAATGAATGTTTAGACAACAGCTTTACAACCTCCACTAGACTAAACAGGCACGAATTCTACTAGGCGATGCGGAATGAATATAACATTGGTACGAGAAACCACGATGGAATAACGCACCGGTGTAGACTTTGTCCCCAGTTACCAATCGCTGTTTATAGCCACGATCGCCAAATTCTCGCACTGGTCCGGTTTTTGTTCGACCATTCTAACACTAGCACCAGGCAACGGTAAGATATCCAAATGATAACACACACCAAGAATGTCCACCGAATGTTCCAGCACATCTTCTGCGTTGCCAAGAAACTGCGGAAGGGGCGTGTGTAAAAAATTAAAAACCAAAAACTAGTTTTTCTCCGGCAGTATGGCGGCGGCAGTAACTGCAACATCGACTCGCCATGTCCCACGGATCGAGAAGCAGTGGCGTATTTTATGTGGTTCCCTTTCACCCGTCAGACATCTTCCACCATGCACGTATCCTTAATCACTTAGACGAGATCGAGAAAGATCTACCAACGATCTGCCAGCCGGTGATCGTTTGGGTGTTTACTGTCGACTCGCAGTCATTTCCTGCAGTGGCACAGAGTACCGCTTATCTACCAGTTTCTCGTGTTTCTGGTTGCGCTTTTCTACTTCTTCTTTTGCATCCCGCGTGCCTTCTACCTCTTGATCCGCATCATGTTTACATTCCCATCAAGGTTATTATGCACAGCGAGTGGTTAGCGGCGACTTTAACCTCCTTCTGCGGCATCACACCGCTGGTTCTCGGGCATGGTTGAGCGCGTATCGACACTATCTGTTTGTTGTCCAAAATTCGCTTTTTGCACACGATGCAGAGCAACGTCAGTTTCACTATTGCTGGAACATCAAATAAAGCGCTACACTCGAAGGTTTGGTGGAAATCGCGAAAAATCATCAACCGGCTAAGACATTAATATTAACGTCGATGATGGGTGATGTAGAGGCCGAAAGCAACAGTCTCATAGCTAAGACCGGAAGCACGTCTTGTGGTCGGCTGACCTTGATAATGAGTGGATTAGCTTTCGAGTTGCTTATTCGGCGAGTCCGAAGTAATTGATCAAAATAATATTGAGACCTTTGCAAAACCTTGACCGTATCCGAACTTCGTTGCACAATGGCGGTGATGTATTGAGTCAAGCCGTCCACGCATGAAGAGCCAAGTGTGGAAAAAGGTGTCCACAAAAATATTTATTAATTTATTGCAACAACTCAGAGCAGAAAAAAAACACCGCAGGATCGTCATTACAAACACAAGGTTGTTTGGCGCCTATTATATCGGTACAATTCGAAGCAATTGCTTGAAAGGGATTTGAGTTACTACTCTGGTTGGCATTTTCACCAATGGTAATTCCAGCAGATTACTTTCCACCGGTTACAGTTTTAACTGGAATACTGTCCCGAATTTCAATTGACAAAATGTTTTGGCAGTGCCTGCGAGGATTGTCCAGAGTGGATTGATCCCGCGCAATCAACTTTCACTTCTTCGCGGCGGAATTCACGCATTCCCCACCTAGATCTCATCCACTTCGGCGATTACGGAGACCTACACCTGGAACGCGGACTTGTAGCGACTTTGGAGGACGCGCGTGTACTATCACTTTGCTTCGTTTGCTCGAGTAATTCTGCTCATATGTGAGAAGCGGGATGCAAGGCATGTGTGGAGCGGTGGTTAAGGAGGGACAACGGTGCTGAATCCACCGCATCAGATCCAGGGGCATTATAACAGTCTCTTTTGCAGCCCCATGTACAAACCCCCACGCGCGTCTCCTTTCACGGCTGCGGTCTGTGGTCTTCTTTTCCCAATTTTGTGTGCTAGCCTTGAGAGTTGTGGAAACGTTTATAACGCTAAAGGTGGTGGAAAGGTAGGAGGACAAGGTAACTGGCAGGGGAGGGTGATGCATACAGGGGAGCGGAAGGTTGTGGAGTATTTTCACCATCAGCAGCACCACGTCGCACGTTGATCACCAGAAAGTCCTCCGCAGATACCCATTACCACATCGAACCGCGAAGCGTGTTGTACAATTGCTTCCAACGTTTTTCTCTACCCTGTTCCGGCTTGCTTCCCGGTGGATGTGGTTTTCCCACGATATAGAGACAATTTGTAAGTTGTAATCGCTTTCAACTAATCTTTGTTGTCCCGTGATCTTGCTAGAAATAACGTTTAGGATTTCTTTTTTTTTGCGTAATTTACAACCATCACGATTAAGAGCAAGAGAAGTCGGTCGGAAGTTACCGGACATTGCCATCCGGACATTTTGAACCTGGTGCCCCTGGGCAAGGGACGGAATCGCATGTAATCGAAAAACAATAAAAATCTTCAGTGCTTTCAGCGCACTGCCAGAAGCCTACAAAGCATTGCTTTCGGTTTTACACAATCCATCCACTCTTGCTCAATACTTAAAGCGGCCACACAGGCACACTCACAGAGGTCTATTTGCAGGCGGGGCGCGCGCGATCTGTCGATCTCTTTTATATGACGTATGTATGCTTCCAATAGTTCCAAGATCTAATGAAATGAAACACGAAACACGAAGCGCTTACGAAATGGCCACTTTCCGTCCGCTCCGAGCCATTTTGACGGCAGTTCAATCGATCGCAGCCACAACACACAAACCGGGGCGTTGGCACATACTGTCGTCGTCAGATCAATATCGTCACTTTACATGCCAAGCATGCAATGGTAAGCCTTCAATGCACTGTTCACCGAATCCCACCAGCGATGACATGCGAACGATGCATTAGAAAATGATGCACGCGAAGAGGATTCTTGATACAACAACCGTGATGTGAGTGTTTGTTTGCGCACCGTTCGCATCTTGCCTGCCTCAAATGCATCGGTGGTTTTTTTTTGCGGGTCGAAGGGCAATTTTGTAGCTCCCGCCTTCATGACAGCAAAGTGACGTTCGAAAAGTTAAACGTAAAACAAACAAATCATCTTCCCACCGCCTCATCGTCATTGGCTTCTGCGAGATTGTTTCCTCCGGCATTTCCGCTTCTTCTTCATAGTGGAATGATGGGAACAATGCTGCGACAATTTATTGCATTATGCAAATGCAATACTTTTGTTGATCGACACGTTTTCGATCCTGCCCAGTGGACGATGGACGGTGGTGCAGGAACGCGCGTTGTTACAGCAAGTGTGGGGAGCGAGTCTGACCACACGAACATGATCGTTTCGGTGTGATTAGCGACCCTTCTTAACGATCGCGATTACGACGACGGCGGAATGTTGGCGGAGAAGCTTAGATCATAATATTTTCTCCCTTTCATTATTAGTGCACAGTGACTATGGTATGATTCTGGGAGAATTCCACAATGCAAGACGCAGGGCGCAGAATATTCCGATCGTTAGAGATCGTTTCAAATGGCGTTGGATAGTATCGATTATGCAACTAGGATGCATTGTAAATTTAAAAGGAACGCAATATTCCTCAGCAGCACATTGGCTTGACAAGTAGTAATTACATTTCGTGTTGGGAAATCATAATCTACACAACACATACAGGAACAATAGAATTATGATCAGCAGCAGGAGAAGCAAAAAACAAACAGACTTAGAGCTTTAATAGATTTTTGTTGTGAACGATAAAACTACGCTTTGTACATTAAGCCTACATTAAGTCGATCACAATCAATCATCCGGTCACACAACCCGATCGATTACTGAATCGCTGAGAACGTAGCAAGTAATGCTAATGATGTCATTCATCTTCTCCTACTGCTGACAGATTATGCTAATGGGTGGGAAAAGAACAAAACACGCACCACCACTGTAGTGAATCAGAACTTTCGGGAAACACATCTTTCCCCTTTTTTAACACATGATCGATTCTAAAAAACGAAAAAATCATATTTTACACCGGAACTGACGTCAAACTGTCTAATGTCAACAAGACGGACCGAGCGGATAAACACCACAGGCGTGTCAAAAAATGTTCAATAATTCCCATCGATCGATTGATCGAATCCCATTCGATACCCATCGAGATGATGTCAATGATGACGATGAAATGGTGGGTTACACTTTGCTGTTTCCAGCACCTCTCGTTCAATGTGTTAGCGTGCTAATTGTGTTAACACCGCCTAAAGTCCAAAGGTACATCTGTCTAGTGTTTGTCGAATACATCAGCTTCCCCAACCAAAGTGGATGTTTATCAATACGTATGGTGAATTCATAATGAACAACACTCTGGTCACAATGTTTCCGTACACCGATGTCAATTTGGAGGTTGAACTCTATAGATGAACTCTTCTAGTTTCTTGAGAAAAAAAAATAGTAAAAAAAGAAAATTGCTTCTCCACACTAAAGTGGTCAACTAAGTGCTCCAATTACGCCACACTCGCTTTAGAACGTTTTCCCAAAGGCTTTCACAATAAAGTTTAGCGACTCGGTGCCAAATTGGAAAATGTCAACTCTGAGTCGATCATATCCATTTGCTTGTCACCGAGCGACCCATTCCTGACAGAGTTGGTAGTTGTGTAGATGATAAGTTGCACTACACACGACAACGAATACTTCAACAACGCCACACTCTCGAACCCATTTGGATAGGCAATTTGCAACGAGAACGTTCTCCATTCGCCATTCGACATAAAATTGCAATAAATAACTGGTTCTTTCATAACTCCTGCCAGCCAGGTTTCTGTATCGCACCGGTGTGCGCTGGTTGAACGTCACTGTGTCTCTCGCAAAATCATCTCCCAGCAAATCACCCCTGTTCAAGTCTACCACCTCAAGCCTGTTGTAGTGGAAAGCAGGAGGTGTGGATCGGTAGAAGCCGAGAGTCCTTTCGAGGCCCGCCCCGCTAGAGGCCATTCCTTGACCGTCAACGAAATCATTAGTTGGCGATAATTGCCGCGAGAAACCACCTCGTTCTCGAAGCTGACGTTAGTAGCAGTTACGGAAAATACTAGAACGGGCGAATGAACTTTTCGCGATCGTGTACCACCATTTCGAGCATATGGGTCAGAACCAGATAATTATAGTTTTGATTCGGGTGTTTAACGATCTAAAGACGACAATGTGATTGAAAGTGAGCAAAAACTGAGGTATACATACTTTTGTAGTTATTTAGCTCGTCTAGGTAGCAGTACCGTTCTTTATGCCGTTATATTATAAAATAGATCGTTTATGTATAAATCCTCAAATGTCTGATACAATTTACATTACTCCTCAAAATAATGATTAACATTATTTTGCAAACATTTTAGACCAAATCACAGTAACATTTCGATATGAAATTGCATTGGGGCACATGCCAAGATTTGTACTTGCCATTTATAAACTATCGTTGCTTTAATGTTACTGGAGGTCGAATGCGAATGTTTGGTACCATTTATATCACCTGCAACATGACATTAAAGATATTATAAATAACATTATGGAGCCATATTTAGGTAGCTCCCTTACTATATAGTTATCCAATGTGTTTACATCTGATATGCAAAGATGGATAACTTATAAAAAGGATTCATAGTCTAAAAGAGTCTTCTTTAACAATTTGTCTGTATCCAGCATTTTACTTAATGGACAAAAAATTCAAAAATATTTTGATGCTTTAAGCATCATCTAAAGAAGCTCCATTATAGCGAAGGTAGCAATTTCTTCTTCACAGCATGTCGTTTCGAATGAGAGAACATTCCTTCGGTTCCGGAGAACTTTACACCGGTTCCGGTCACCCTGAAGAAGTCAACTTCTGGTTTTGATTCACCCAGATACACTAGCTCTTCCTTTTGCCCACCTTGACCTTGCTGGGTATAAGCAATAACCAGTCCAAAATAGTTCAGTTTTGGAGCGTTCGCCTTATCTAGAAGCTAAGCTTAAAGCTCATTCATATCAAGACGTTGTGTACAAAGCGCCCTTGTTCCAATCATTGCAGAACTGGTTCTGATTGGTTGAGGCAACAGTTCCACGGAGCAATCAGAATTGGAGTAAAAATATATTTAGCACCTGTGCCCGTTTAATACGCGAACATGTGTTGGAGATACTATTTTTAATTGGAAGTCGTTTGCACCGAACGGGACACGATGTAAGAAAAACAACAGTTGCGGAAACAGAACTTACCTATAGATTTACGTTGAGGTTCTGCAGATGTTCAGTCAGACCACGGTTTTAAGCATCCGTTGACGATGATATCTACAGAAAAAGAAACACACAGAACCGGTTAAACATTCGTATGGCATTGAGCTTTTGTTTTAGTACAACAGCAAACATTTCGAAAGCAACCATATTTTTCCTTCATAAGGTTACAATACTACTATAACCCCTTCTTGAAACATTTTGCACCTTGATAAACTAGCTTTGTGACGATATAAAATTGACATACTCCAAAACATTCCATTGGGTGCATATCTCACACATGACGCACATATTTACACTTTACTATTGTTTGACCCTGAGATGCAAGTTTCTCGTCTTTCACGGTTCCCATGTCTTTGACCAGCAAGCGGACTCCCTTTAACTTCACTCATATGGGTATACAGGAGAGGGACGTTTGGAAGTGCGTGTCTGGGATGACACTCACAAAAAAAGGAAACAATATTATGATGCAACAGATAGCTAGGGTTCAAGCTACAGTTCGTCTAACCATCCATCCAACCATACGCGCATCGTTCCGCTGGAAATCGTCAAACTGCTGACATTCACCATTCCAAAAGCGCTGTGTGCGCCCCATTCTTTGGTCTTTAGTGTGCTGCTCCAGTACGGCTTTGTCCTACTGTACCCCTTGAATGTAGCCATCTTTTTAGCCGTCGCACTGGTTTAACCTCAAAAGAATGAAGGCACACCAACAGCAAAACATCAACCAGCGCTGCACGGCATCGAGCAACGATGCACCCTCGGGGCACGTCCTGGGGCAGGCGCGTGGACTGCTGAAAACCTGACCAACGCAAATGTCTTCGGTCTAGCGGTGAAGAAGCGCTCGGGGGACGATGGCATAATAATAATCAAATAATACCCGGCAGACCGGCGGCCACCTAACGTCGGCCCCCTAACGGGCGCAGGGGTACTGAAGGATGACCGCTCGTGGTACTGATGGCGAACGCTAACCTTCACCTGAATCGAAAGTGAAACCCCAACTCAGCTGCGCCTAGGAGGAACCGGTCAACGGACGTATTTTGCTGCCCCCGTTTGGTTGGTAGCCGAATGTTTTGTTGTGTTTGCCCACCGACGCCTAAGACAACTGTCAACGACTGCATTATGTTCGATTGAGTCGTGTTGCGATTGAGGTTTTTTGGTAGGTTTTTTAAGAACGTTGGAGTTTTTGTGACTCTTTCCATAAGAAAAACACATTCCAGTTGGATAGGCCCGATCAGGTTGATGAGGTGTTGCAGTTTGCCGTCACAGAGTCAAGGATGGTGATTCAAAATATGAAAATGTCGGTTCCGATTTCGCTTTTCGTGGTCATTTGAAGTAAACCATAGGACAATATATGTAAAGCTTTGGTTATAAATTTACGGACATATTAATATGTTTAATGTTCGGAACCGATTGAGACGCTCTGAAGGACACCGTAAGAATGGGTGATCTAAATTTTTCTATGATAGAAGGTTGTGTGTGTGGGTGTGTGTGAATGCAGTGAACATAATACGGTAAGGAATCCATAATTGAACGCATCATATCTTCGCACTGTTATCGTATACAAGGGCGTGTTACATTACCATTCCAGTAAACCCAATCGTAACGTTGCTCTTCCTTCGCCGGAAGGTACGCTACGAGTAAGCACACAGCTAACTGTGTCAAGATTAGAAAGAGTACAGTCACCTCCCCACCCAAAATACGATCATTGACAGCTGAACGTATCGCCCTACCATCCGCAAGACAGCAGGTTATTGAATAGTTTCATTCATTCCACAGTACTGAGTTACGCATAGCACATGGGTTGAGGTTTTAACAAGCTGCCGCTAGGCCATAACAGAATACTATTTTATCAGATAACACAGTACATTTAGAAATACTTTTTCGTAAATATTCTCTCAGGAATATCCTGGGACGGGTTTAGAGAATAGACCGCATAGAATTCTGTTCTGTATTATGGTCACGCGTTTGTCTACACCGACGCTACTTCGCCACATACGCACACCTGATGAATAGCAATAGCATACACGCATACGCTGTCGTGTAATCTTGGACGGGAAGAAGTCACACGACAAAAAGCCCGAAACACCGACGATGACCCGAGACACTGACATCCGGTTTCTTCTGTTTGTGCAAGCCCGTGATCACTTTTGGCCACGTTGCGCTTGATAGTGTACACGATTTGTGAACAAGAAAACCCTTTTCGGGTATGCCGTATGGAACATTTTAAACGTGGAAAAAGGGTCGCGTGGCAAATGGCTTCATTTGCTTCAACCGTTAAGAATTATGATTGTAATTTTTTTTTTCCTTCACGTTCGTCAGGGAACGTTGCGTTTCATAATTTCCATTCCAGTGCATGTATGTATGTGTGTGTGAAGTGTGTCCGTTCAAAAGCTAAGAAACCAAAGCAAACCCCCCACCCGATAACTCCCGCCAAAAGAATAGTGATTGCGATTGCATTAGAATGCATCTCCGCCTAGTGCTTGCTGTCAGTCGTCCAATCATTACTGGCGCATGTTTGCATTGGTAATGGGTGCCCAGATCATTAGGAGGAAACGAAAGAGCACCATTAAGCAGGCAACGGAAAACGGCAATACGCCACCGAAAAAAAAAACATAACCAACAACAGGGACGTAAAGGTCGCTTGCAAGCAATTGCTTCGTCGAGATGTGGGTGTGCACATTATGCTAAAAGCTCATGTGAACGGCCTGTAATTAACGGTGGCATAATTGGACATTTAACAACCGCATCATTGCAAGTTGTCGTTCGCCATACAGCAAAGCGTTCGGCCGATTGTGATTGTTATTCTCAGCCTTCGGATGCGTTTTTTTCTCTAGATTTTGTATTACATTAATTCTGAATTTCCTGAAGAGGGGCTCATGCTTTGGAAAGGTTTTGATAGAGTCGTCGGTTTTGTAAAATACTACCGCTGATTGGAGCTACGAAAGTTGCCGTTTAAAGCATTATGACAATTTATGCAGATTGTATCAGTTCTTCACATACACGCATAAGCTGAGCTTTTACGAACGAGTCCCAAAGTATCCGCTAGCATGCGGAACAGCGGAACATATTTTTACATGTTTTTGCATAACGCGTTTTATGCTTTTAGACAAGCTCGCACACCTTTTTACCGCTTTCAGCTATCGTTGAGCTAATTTATTCTAAATGTTGGGCATTCCCACATCTGGTTTATGGCTCAAATCTTGATTCTATAGGATATGTATTTTCTATATATTAAGCAGAAATAGATGTATCAATGTATTAGTAAGCTTGGCAAAGTCAAACATAACACCATCATAATCTTTTTCAAGTTTCAACCCATTTAACCGGTTTCGGTACGCAGGAGAACGTCTCAATATCATAGGTTCAGTACCAAATCCAATACTGTTCTTTCTACCAAGGCACCTGTTGGCAAGGATAAAGTCTGCTATTTTAGTATCAGGACATATCTTATAAAACATTCATAAACTTATTTAGCAGTAGGTAAATGCCACAAGACAAAAGGTACAAATTTATTTGGACTTTACTTGGACAAAGACAGACTGTACCTTTTCAGCTGATTTTTCAGCTTAAATAGTTGTATTTGTTTAAAAAAACAGACAGTTGAGCTAAGTAATGTTTGATGAGATTTTCATCACATGAAACCAATCAAATATTGGAGCACACACGCACACACACACATCGTGAAAACGTGATCTAACATTTCCCTGAAAACTCACATAATGGTGTAACAGCCCTCAAAAATGAACGTTTTTCATTCGTATCTGGTTGAATGTAGGTTGAATGATTAACGCTCATAAACGATTTTTACCATGCACTTTGATGAGGCCAGTTTTTGGAGTTAGAGAGATAACACGATCGCGTAACTCATAAGCGGAATGAAACTTAACGAAAAAGAAAGAAAAAAAAATATTTCGATCAATACCACTCAACCATCAAATATACGCACAGATCGGTGCGACCATAAACATTCAACAAACCTCCATAGACAAGTGGCGCAGTATCCTGGGTGTTCAACAATGTGTTGTTTTTTAAAGGGTTTCATTCAGAGTTTATATACAACACGAAGAAAACAAAAAAACCTTATACCCGAGTCCGAGGAGTGCATGAGGGAGTGAAAATAAACTCAAGTTGGTTGGCAGCGGTGTGCTACAGTAACTGGGAAAATGAAGAATTGCATAATTGCAAGGTCGCCAGCGGAATTTGAACAACTTGACCAATACATGGCTCCTTTTAGTTTTAGTGTAGGAGACCATGCCATGTTGGCCTCTCACAAGAAAGATGCAAGTGCGTGTGAAAGTAAGGAGAAAAGAAGAACTCCACGTGCTAAAGAAAACGGACCAAAGGCATCGCTCCAGCCAATGAATGCGTGGTCACATTTTTGGGAGGACGATTACAATTAGCAAAACTTTAATAGAGACGTAAACTTTTAACTAAAATTCATCACACAGTTGGCGTAACTGGATAAAACATATTATAAGAAGAGTTTCTACCACTACGCACAGTTCCGGTCCGATAGGATTTTCCCTTTTTACGATCACATCTTATCTGCCGGCTGCTGAATTTACTTTCAACGCTTTACAACACATCGACGTAAAGGCATTTTCCCCATTTCCAAAACAATGATCAGAGCGTATTACCCTGACCAACCCTGGCGACGGACACGGCCACCGAAGGGATGTTTAAATTGACGTTTTGGTTCGATTTTTACTTTCCAAAAACGCTGCAAGCATCAAGCGTAATGGCATTACGAAAGGGCTAAAAGATTGATAAGAAACAAATTGACAGTATAAATCCACTGGTTGGTACATTTCGACGAATTGGAGGTAAATCTCGCTTCTCTGGGGTGAGTTGGATAATGAACGATATCTAACTTCCTGCAACATGAGATAAGCGAAATAAAAAGCGTTAGACACAAAGCCGAACATTTCCAGATTTGGTCGGGTAAGGATGACTAAACCGCTCCGTTCACTATCGGTAATTCGCAAAATCAAATCCACAACACAGCGAGATAACCAAACGAACAAACTCATGGTAAACATTAATCATCAACCCTCCGAGTTTGGGGAAATTGGCGAACCTATTATCCCACCTAATGATAAAAGGCTCGACTGTTCACCGTCCAATTGTATGACGATTGTATATGTTGGAAGGTTGGTGAGCGTGTGGACACATTGCCAGCCACCGGGACGCGATTGTTTCCGTAAACATCATTTACCAGGTCCTTTTCTAGGTGGAAAGAACTGGAAGCTTGGCGGTTACATGAACTTGGAAGTTTCGCGATCAAACGTGTCTATTACACTGCATACACGGCAGTAGATGCAAAAAGCAAGCAACAAGCCGAGAATGCACACGAGGGCCAAAGAAGGGGCGCCAATGTACATAGCAGACAGGAGAGCAGCGTGACGGGGCAGATATTAAGATGGCTGGCAAACCGGTGTGGACCGGGCGGTCTGCCAGCATTACACCCAGCCTCGAACGATGTCACGGCAGGTTGCAAAACATACTATTTGCGGCCTCCCCTTGCTCCCACACTGCGATGCATACCTAGACCCTCGGTCCACGCAAACGCGTTGCACTGCAAATCTCGTTGCGTTGCTCCATTTCCATCATTGGGTGCATCGAGAAGCCCTCTAAGGCCACGGAGGAAGAAGCAATATAAACAGGTTGGCTGAAGAAAAACTGCTCTAAAGCATATACTGTGAACAAGCAAAAGTATGAGAGTACGAAAACATTTAGGTGAATGTTTTCCCCAATAAATATGAACCTATGAAAATTAGTGACTACACTGATTGAAGATAGTTCATCCAAAATATAAATAATATGACCTTCCTCAGTATTACATAACCCAGGCGCATTTCTCCCAGCGAATGCAATACCTGATACGGATTCTTCGTTCACTCGAATCTTAAGAGCTAACGATTGATGCTTCGAACTTTTTACGTAAAAAGCATATAACAAAGTAAAGGTAATACAAAGCACACCCGCACATGCACACAACAGGAATGAGCGGTTTCTGCACTGCCAGGTTCTTCATACACAACACTTCTAATACTCGTTAAGGTGGCGGATATATCGTGAAGTGGTGAAGATGAACGCTGATAACGAAACACACTGTTACACATCATCCCACCAATACTGTGTGCAAGAAAACAAACATCTTCCCAGCCATAGAACGGTTACGCTTGTCAAGAGGCTCGCCGCATCCATCCCTGTGCACGTGCCGGAAACATTTTCCCGGTCTCTACACGCTGAAACTGTGTCACGCGCGCGCGAGATGGAACACTGCTCGTCGTGAGAGAAGAACGCAAGATCTAGGTATGAAAAGTGCTTATGTAATCCAGGGTTTGTTCTCAGCTCGAGGGATAAACAAAACCTTGCTGACCGGAGGAAAAAAGGCCGTGCAGGCAGCTAATCAGTCCGCAGGAGAAGCAATGATGATTGGCTGTCGGGTGATTTCAAGGTTTCGATTAGAACAGAAAGTGTTACCGGTTACCATTTTCGTAGACCTATTTCGTGGCGAGACGCATAGAAAAACGCATTAGAACTCACGCACTTTCACTTGTCGGTAGAACGAAAATGATACACCTTGAGACCTGTCTCTGTATCCGTTTGTTGTGTTTGCCCTTTTGCTTAATGTTGTTTCGATGTGAGCCGCGTTTGACGTTCGTTCCCATTTCTTTCTCACGTGGTTAGCCTCAATTGGCAAGTTGGCAGTAACTGCCTGCCTTCGTGCTATATACCGATCCCTCCCTCGTTCCTGGTTCTGCTGTTGCTCTTGTGGCCTGCTTTACTATTCATATTCTCATTTACGCTTAATTAACTTCCCAGCCTACTAGGAGACATGTGTTTCGTGTGCGTTACACCTCTTGCTCTACAGCGCTATGCGCTTGCTCTTTCGCTCCAGCAGTGTGTTGGTATGATGTGTTGCACGCGACCACAGCAAAGTAACGTTCAAATTCTTCTTATCAGAAAATGCCCACGACGAAGCCGCACAAACATACACACACACACACTTGCACGTATCGCCAATGCCAACATTTCCCGCGCGCACGGTTTCCTTTGATGCCCTTGGTGAAGCTGTGTGAAAAATTGTGGTGACAGATGCTAGCGCTTTCCTCACTTTAGCACCGGCTCTTTGGAGCATTTCGTTATGTGCTGGTGACGCGAATTGGGTTGAAAAATGACTGCACTTTCCCCGTCGAGCGTGAGCCCCTTCTGCCCCACCCAAACGTAGTTCCTTAACGCACTAAGAACACTATGAAACTGCACTTACTTGTTGCAGTGGTTCGCTGGGATTCGCTGACAATCCGCTTGAAAACAGTTTCTATTGCACTTGCTCCGGTCGTAGAACAGCAGCAGCTGTAATAGCAGCAGACAAGACGGGATTGGGTGGGATTGTCTTCGTCAAAAAGCAACAAGCAACACTGGGATACACAAATACACCGAACGAAAGAAAATTAAAAAGAAAACCGCACGGCAATGAGAGCACACACACGCGCGCTAGAATTGTTTCTTATTTTTATCCCGATCGTTGGTAAATTCTTTCCTTTATCTAGAATATTGCACTTCGGGAGCGATTATTGCACTAGCGATCAGCGGTAACGACGGCACTACGGCACACAGATTCGTAGCACCACTACGGCAGCAGCAGCAACATGAATGCGAGCTCGCAGATTTAGATGGGTTTCCTACGCATCCAATCTGATTGTAAGCAACTGACGCTTCCGCTGGATTTTGACGTTGGTTTTAGCGAGTTCTCCCACCACCGACCCGGGGGCGGCCGTTTATATCAGCACGGTATGGCTCCCGATGGAGCGCGTGCGGTTAGAGCAAAAATACACTCTCAAATACACAAACACACCTAAACGACTTTGCGTGCGGGATGTTTCTCTCGCTCGCTCGCAGCACCAACGGCGGAAGAGAAAACGAAAAGAGCGAGAGAGAGAAAAGAGAAAGAGATACGCACCGTAGAAAAACCACGTGCCAGGTGAGCGAGAACCTGTTCCTTACAGGGTTTGTACAGCTGAAAATAGTAACCGCTAAAATGATGCATAAAGTAACATTTGAGGCAGTTAGAAACATGAGAGATAATGGTAAGCAATCATGTACCTGGAGATTATTTAAAAAGATATGAAGAACGTAATAAATGTGCTACAATATCGAAACTCACAGAGTTTTCAGTTTTATCAGGCAAAGTCGAAGCACTTTCTGGCCCCTACTCAATCAGAACTAGACTGGGCCAAAATAGAAAAATATGAATCTTTCGCTTCATGTAGAACCAGCTCTAACTAATGCGGAATGGATTGACGCAAATCTTTCACACATGCAAACTTTCTGCGTTAGTTAGTTCTGTTCTGTTAGTTATAGCATTCTATTCTATTTATATGCTAACTAAATCGGAACACCTTCTGTTCCTTATTCGAATAGATCTAGCCTGCAAGAACTAAAGAGATTAGGAGATAAAATAAGCATTTTTATTTTCGAGTTTTCTGCGTTCTGCATGTTCGGAAAGTACAAATACAATCAGCTTGTTTTGGTGGTGTTCAGAATAATTACAGATTTAACTTATCTTGCCTCTAGCACTTTTAGGACAGGAACCAGAAAATGCTCCGACTTTGCCAAAGATAAAATCGTAAACCCTGTGTCGTTTGTGATTTCATCACGAGCCCTGCGATTTGTGTTAGGAGAGGTACAAAAAAGGAGAGTATAATATTTATTCTCAAAAAATGTTTCGCTCCCGCACTTCCGTTTCTCGCACACGCGTGTATCTTTCAGAAAACTGCGCTCTCAAGATTAACACACACGAGCGCGCACCGAACCGGCATCTTACGCACACATCTGTCGCACGTTTTGGCAACAATTACTACGCTCGCAATCGCTAAATTGCAAGACACACTGTTGATTCATTTCCAGAGCAATTCATTTTGGATGCGTATGGAATATGTACATGCAGAAAATGTTTAAGCGTATGAAAATGGCATTTAAGGAAAAAAAAGAAAAAATATGTTTTACCTAAAACAAAAATGTCTCTAAGCATGTAAACCCGGCAAGAAGTTCGGTCTTCATAGCTATTTTTCATGCTATATGGAAGATCAATTTTTTTCTGCAGAGAATTTCGAATAATAAATGCCACTAAACAACAACGACAAAAAACTCAGTCATGATTCACACTTTTCGATCCACCATTCTAAACGCTCCGCTCTTTTGCATGTGCAACAAAAACAACACCTCTTTGAATACTAAGCGGCACCCATACACATGCAAAAAACGGGGCATTATCGAACGTCAATGCGCAACCACGCGCCAACGGAGGAGGAGGTCATCTCGTCAGGATAATTAATACAGTACAGGAAGCATAGAATAAGGCCAGACACCTCGAATGACCGTTAGTCAGTTGTACTATGAAGGACATACATAAGTATAAGCATATTTTAAGTTGTTTCAGCAGTCATGCTAAACGTTGTAGTATATTTTGGAGATCAACTAGCGATTTTGGAAGTACATTTGTCCAAAAATTTCCATCCAAAATTAATCCAACAACTCGACTCTAAGAAGTGGTTCATTGGGTATTATTTTGTTATTGATACGATACGAGTTAAAAACATCACTAGGCCGAAAACGTTCAAAACAATAGCAAAATTAATCAAAAATCCCTCAACATGATTCACTGGTTTACTAAAACGGCGTAGATTCGAAAAGTGAAACAATCGTCATCACCCGATAACCGGTATGTAAACAGACCAGAGCACAGCAAATCGTTATTAATATAGCCACTGAACGGTACGCAGCTAATCATAAAACGCTCAACAGAACTCTTCCGTTTCAAATAACCGTTTCAGAGTAGTAACCTTCGCACGCCACCGGAACAACGGGTAACTAATTTACTGGCACGGACCGAGATCGGGATTGCAGAATCACCTGTCTCATGTTACGGTGGGCGGACGTAAACCTTTCGTCTGGCGATTGAAAACGAAGCTTTAGCATTTTTTGTTTTTACCTTCGACAAGCTCATAAAAGTTACCATGAGCTTACAGTTTTATGAACTCTTAAACGTCCCCCAAAAGTGAACCTCGTACCGGAATTCTATCGTGCGGTGTGATCTTGTAAAAAGTGAAGTGCCACTACACATGCAGTAGCATCGTTTGTTGTTGTTATTGCCACGCTACAGCATTGTTCATGTGCCACCATAAACGAAATTTAACGAGCCTGGAAGTGTGTTTGCAACTCTATTTAAAGACGCTTGTAAGCCATTTCTTAGTTCTAATTGTAGAATAAGTGCATTGTTTTACAGATCTAACAAGCATTTCATACCGCAACATTTAACTCATGTTCCGGACACGTTAAACGATGTCCGCCACGTGCGATAATTAAAAGCACAACATATTAAACACCCTTCATCACCCACTAACAATTCACAAAACGTCCGCGTCACTTATCATTTGCGCAAGTAGCATGAATTGGGCTTCCCTCTTGACGCACTTCCTCGGCACAGGAATTGTTGATCTTTTGCCTTTTTTTTCTCCTCACGACGCTTGTTCGATGACATTCGCATACTTGTGATCACTGTACGCGGATCGAATTGCTCGGGATGTAATTGGAAAACGATTGGCTGCTCTCAAACATCTGACGTCAGGATGTGTCCGGTACGGTGTCAAACAGCGCTATCGCAAACAAGTGTACTACAATGTTGATGCACAGCCGGACATCAGTCGGACCAGGTGACAGGAGTGCAGGAGTTTTGTGGACACAAACTCTCACAAACAACGGAAGCTGCGTGCGTGGTGCGTCAAGATGTTCGAAGATTCTGGATGTACAGTCGTCGGATGAAAATATTGGGATACGTGATAAGTCAAGGAGCACAAAGACAGAAGCGACAATGCAGTGTGAGTAATACCATTACTACAATGGTGTACCGAAGTATGGTGGGGAGTATTGGGGACTTTGGACTACTGTTGGATGTTGTTCTTGCAGCAAATTCACCCAGTAATGTAAGTCAGCTAGTGCAAACAAACGCACCAATTTGCAGACAAACAGTATTCAATCGGGCGCACATTCCAGAAATCGAAGATCGTCAGCGATCGTCTGTAACTCGATGAACTACTTGCTTTCCGGCACTCGAAGAAACCACTTGATGATGTGTATACGGATTCCCGAGGTTTGGGGGGGCTTCTATGTACGCAAATAATGTTTTACTGACCGTACAAGAAGGTAACGCGAAAGGAGGCCTCAAGTAAGGAGTGAAAAACGTTTGCAAATCGTTTCTGTCGGCTGGGTGGAGTAGATTTTAGTGTCGTGTTTTTTTCGGGTACAAGCTTTTTACTGTTAAACCTGCCACTACCGACGACTTCAGCATCACTCGTTAATGGGTGGTGAGCAGCGAGTTCCCCACGGCTAAGCTTCCTGCCGAGTGTCATCGTGGAGGGAGACATTACTGAATTTACGTATCGTATAACCCTGTGGTAAACAAATCGTTTTCGATGTGTTTTTTGTTTGTTTTGTTTGTACTTCTTAACCCATTCTGTTTGGTTTGCTTTCGGCAGGTTCGCCAAGGGTTAAATAAAATCAGCAAACAATTCATCGATCGATGGACCGAAACGAGCGCAAAAAAAGACAATTTATCTGAGGCTTCCTTGTAACAGTCGTTCCAGAAGAGGCTGTACTCGAGTACTGGAGAAGTAAAAAGTCGGTAATATCGTCAGCAAATGTGTGTTGTGCGTAAAAAATGGGAAGCGTTCTTTCTTTCCGAAACCTTCCAGAACATTTAATGAGACACTCGATATTGACGCTGGTGACTTTGCGGTTTGTGGATGATGGGAAACGAAAAAAGGAGCCTAATATGATGCTCAGTATGAAAAACCAGAGACAATGAGAAGGAAACTCTTGAAACAGGTTCTGTGTGTGTGTGTTTTTTTTTTATCGTGTATGATGTGGAAGTGTTCTTATAATGGCCATTTGTGCGCACTGCCCCTTCTCAACAATTGAACACTAATTGCACTTATACATTGCTGCCCGAAAACTTACCCCGTGGACATTGATTCGTGACGATCGGTGGTGCAAAGTCCAAAAAACGAAACTAGCTTCGCCCAGGGTTTCACCTAATGCTGTGCCAGAACGCAACGAATCGTTCGGTTTTGATGACGTCAAACACGTCGTGATTGTCGTTCCCGAAACAGACAAATCCTACAAGAACAGCTATCTTGGGCAGTGCGGAAGATACTCAAAATAATCACTTGCGGTCACTTTTGCGGTCTCGGAACTGGTGATGATCCACAAATAGGTAAATAATGCTTCATGTCGTGCTTTGTCCAGAACTGTGCGGACCGTCGTTGTTTGCGTCAGTTGCGTGGCGGATTTAATCGACCATGTCACTCTTAATCGTGTCTGAAAAGTATTGGCAACAGTCTCGAATTCTAGCCTGGGGAATTTCCCGACATAACAAGGATGGTTGCAAAACAACGTGTCGATGATCTAAATTTGAAATTTCAGTTCCGGTTAAGCGACGCAAAAAACAACAACTGAAAACGAAAGAAAAACAATGCTAGAAATCGGCACAAACCTCCAATTTTACGGGTACGTTGCGGGGCCCAATGCCAAATCAAACATACTCCGATGACACAGTTGTTGCACCGAGATAGTGTTGTCAAAATGTTGTCATTTTTCTCCGGATGCATCTTGGTCGTTCGTTTTGGTGGTTAAATAAAACATGAAGGTAAAAGATAAGAAAGCGAAAGTGGAGGTTAGCTTGAGTGCAAAATTTAACCGCACAACAAAAACGCCCCCGAACACCATCAAGATAGCTAGCTCCAATTTGCTATGTTTGTTATTTTGTCGAGGGAATTACAAAACTATGCTCTATTGCACGAATGGAACGCTCGTGAAAAGATAAAACGACACATTATAGTTTCAATTTCTTTCCGGTTTGCCTTTGCCGTACAGCTTAGTGTCTAGGATATTGTTTTCCTAGACTACATTTACTCAGTTCTATTTGCAAAATAATTTAACAGTACCCAACCTCATTGACCGAATTCGGGTAAGAAATCAGATTGTTCATTGATTGATTCATTGATCCTTTATTGATGTTAAGTTAGTTAGTTATGTCTACTAACGATGAGATTTGTTCACACATTTGCTCAAACATATTGATGACGGTGATGATCTAACTCAACCATAGAATAGAGATGTTCAATTTGTCTTACGGAAATTAAATAATTACTGCAGCTTTTATATCGAGTAAATGTTTGTTAGATTTTCAAACAAGCAAATAAGGACGACCATTCCATCCTGATAGTCTACTTTATATATAGATATCAAACTGTAAAAGATCAACAAGAGAACTCCAGAAATTATCATCACTTGAATTGACAGTTCATACACACTACATTAAGGTTAGTACCATTATTTATAAGATAATATGAATACACCTTCATTGCTATAACCCCCTAGCCTTATAAGTAATACATTTTGTGCAAAAGTTAGTATTTTTCCTTGTTTAAATGCGGTTTTCATTATCGTATTTTATCATTATTGATTTCAGAATTTAAGATTAGCTGCATAATAATATTTACCAACCTTTTTTTCTATTGAAACAGCAAGATTCAGAAAAAATTGTATCATCTTGTTTTTTTCTTTCGCCTTTTCTTTGTGTATTTGCTGCCTTTTCTTTGTGGATTTGTTGATCTTTAGCTTAAGCTGTTGTATTAACTTTTAATTGTTTAAATACAGTTGCATTATATTCAATTTTACCGCAAAAAAAAGGAAATTCCCTTACAATATTCATTACCAGATAAAGACACATATTGAAAGAAGGACAAATTAATATTTTTAGTTTTTTTTTTATTCATGAAGCACGGCCAGGCCGTATTGCTTAATATTTTTAGTTCTTAAGAAAAAACTACTTTTCTCTAGACAAGCCTAAAATTTTTTATCAATAGCTCTATTCTTTCGAAAATGATTTTGAATGAAAAGTGTAAAACATTCCCAAGTAGGTGGTTTTCTTAACGACATCCATTCTGATGAACACCATAGTGATATCCGATGAACTACGATACCATGATAGAAGCTTGGGTATAACGATCACAATCTAGGTTCTCGAGGATTGAAGAGTCTGAAGTCGAGTCAGTTGTGTCTCAGTTGGTAGGAAAAAAACATTGTTCCTGATACAGCTGTATTTTTCTGCAACGGTTATTATCTCCGATATCAGTTTAAAAATAACTCCTACCTTTTTGGCATCCTTTTCTGTAAAACGATGTCTATTTGGTCCACAAATCAGAGTTTATCATCAATAATAGGAGAGCATACTCGATGCTTATTTGTATGCTTTTTCCAGATTTAATTTTCTATTTTATTAGTCTTGGTTAAGTTTCCCTATTAAAACTAGTTCGTAATTCCCACTTATAAAAAAAATACGTTTTACAGAGTATTTACCCTCGAGATAATACTAAATTCGGCAAGGCTAGTTAATGGGATCTATGATAACCTTCCACTAGTTTCCCTGCGTTTTGTCGTTTTGCGGCTGTATCTGTCTAGCTGTCTGGCAATACAAACTGGCAAGCCAATTCAGCCTATGATTTTTTTTTTGTTGTTGTATCACGGCCTGGTCGTATTATACTCTATTTACCACGAAGCAGGTTAGTCAGTCCTTGGTGCAGGGGGGACGGTCCGAATGGGATTTGAACCCCGGTCCGTGGTGTGAAGGCCCGACGCCGATACTACTCATTCCTTCGGGCCGCCCCAGCCAATGAAATTGTTATTAGATTTTTTTTCTGTTGCCGGTTTCGATCTGCTGCTCGACAAATATCACAACAACAAATTTTTCTAGCAGCTACGATGCAGATCAAGCTATATTGCCCGGATTGTATTAATTCAAATAAATATTTAAAGAACGTTTTATTTAGATAGAAAAAAAATTGAGTTTAGAATTATATTTTTATTGAAAATCCAATACTAGATTTATTTCAGATTCACAGGAATACCCTGCTGATAGTACTCGTGGCACATAGTTTACAGAACAGTAGAGGGTTTTTAGTTACTTACTTGTAATACTTGCTGTTCAGCTTATAATATATTAGGATTGACCATGGATAGGGTTGACCATGTCTGCAGTTTTTTTTTAAATATGCTAATTCTGTTCAGAAAGATTTAATTCACCACGTACCTTCATTTAACGAAGATACTTATCTATTGATATTTGTAAGTCACGTTTGATAAATAAGTTAACAAAAAGATTTTTATGTTCTGGAAGGCAGTGCTCTAATCTCAACTCAGATCCAAATCATTGAATGAACACGAAGTAGTAAACAGTACGAGTTTTTGATACTTGAAGCACTGGCTGTACCAACGAGCCAATGCTCCAAGAAGTACAGTAGGTGTACTGAATAAGAAATCGCATTTGTAATGGAATGATGATATGCAATGCAATGTGATACCAAAGATATGCAATGTGGAGTTATATCCATTTTACGATGTCACCACTTTCTTAAACGGATTTTTTTTTAAAAATGCTGTGAAGTTTATTTCGATCTTCTTAAACCGATGTTCAGGTACCGCATAACACTTGTTAACTTTTTCTATAATGGAAAGCCCGTCAAAGCCAGACATCTAACTGCGTATTGCAATCGACCTCATATAAGTTGTGGTAGACCGCGTAAAAGTTATGGAATGATCTTAAATTGATTCATAAGGAGCCAACACTGATTTTTGCTTAGGGCCACTACACTTAAAACCCCGCCACCGCCCACAGTGCATCGCACGATTAGCGCACACAGTTGTGGTGGTATGTGTGTCGCACTATAATTATTTATCGAGCTGTTTATAATGTCGATAAAAATACTATCTAACCTAAAACCGGATTCGTAGAGCAAACGGAATTGTAAAAAAAAAACAAAGGGCACATAAAAATGAATGTACAAGGTCTTTGAGGTTCTTTGGTGGTCAAGTCCAGCGCGCGGAGGTTATCCGAAGCGAAAGCGATAACCTCCGGACACGTGTTAATTTGTAGACAGACTATGGTGGGTCTTATTTTTATAACCAAACTTCGATGAAGATTTATGCAAATGCAGCTTGATTTTTAATTCATTCGTTGTGATGTTACATAGTAATAGCGTTTACGATCATGGCGGATCACGATCACATCGATTAGATCCTGTTATGTAATGCGATGGGCTTGTTTCAGCGTTCTGTTGTTTTTTTGTTTAAGTGGGATGTTAAAAGCGACCCTTCATTATAGTTGTATTGAGTTTTCAATCATGTTTTCGTTTATCGAGAATTTGGCTTGATGTACAAAACCAATCGGAAGTGCCGACCTGGTTTTGTTAAGACAGCCGTCAAATAGTACTCGTTAGGCCAATCCCCCAGCTACAAACGATATGGCCATCAGCTGATACATTCATCATGGCTTTGAAATGCAAGTGAGCTACTGACTCATGTGTGCCATTGTAGATCCAATTCAAAACATCGAGCATCGACCCATGGTGAGACATTTGTGACTCATGCGTGATCTTGTCTTCATCGAAACCGTACATCATCTGCGAAGGAGCGTCCTTTTACTTGAGTGATGTGGTTCATACGATAACTCGCAATTACCGAACAAAGTGCGCCATCGAGGACACCTTCAAATAGACCATTGAAATGACCTTGACGAATTCACGCCACCCGATGGTGAAGACGCGCTACCGCTCGACAGGAAGTAACCGAACACCTGTGCCGAGATCGCGGCAAATAATTAGATGGCGTAACCTTTCGCGTGCAATGTAAGTGGTTACAAACAGAAGCCTCTTTGGGACGAAGAAGGCTGCCCCAGCAAAGCGGTGGACCTTCATTTCGGACAGTTCCGGCTTTTACGGGCACGGTTTCGTTGTGCTCTTGTTCAATGTACGATGCATGACGGAGGTATTCGATATTGACTGACAGAGGGCACGTTTTTCGGAGGAAGTGACGGTAATTTGAGCATTCAGATGCATGAAGCTTCTGAAATTATAAGCAATTACTGTATTTTTTTCTCGTCTCACTAGTACAATGTGTTACTGAATGTTACACAGCAAAAATAAAAGTTATTTACACATTTACAAACATTTATGTAAATATGTTTAACAATACGTTATTTTCAAATCAGTCCTTTAATTATGATAAATGTAATTTAATGCTTATGCTTTAATAATCAGTAAATTCTGAGGGTGGATTTGGAGCGGTTCGGTGGCCGAGGAGACTGAGGCGCCGGTCTTCGAACGGACAGGACCGAGGTTCGAATCCCATTCGGGCCGTTCCCCCGTACGCAGGACTGACTATCCTGTTGCGGGTACATTCAAGTCACGGGAGCCAGAAATGGCAGGCCAAGACCTCTCGAGGTTGTAGAGCCAGAGAAGAAGAAGAAGAAGAATTCTGAGGGTATAATCAGTCGGAGTTTAAGGGTCATATAAAACAATCATTTCAATGTATCTCGAATGGGTTTTGAAAGCCGTACACATAGGTGTTTAAGTGCTAGAGAACACTTCCTTAACGACATATCGCAAGTATGTCTTCCGGGGAGCTTCATCTACTCCTATCCGGGACCATGCAGACCAGTTACGTCTCTAGGTTTTCTTGTAATGGAGTCATTACAATCCTGGAGCTCCATGTTCAGCTTTGGTAAATCTACTGTTGGACGTAAAGGCTGCAATAGATGCCTTAGAGTGTTTCTAGACGCAAAGTTAAGAATTCACGTTTATTTCGGGTACTTAGTTACTAAGGATAATCAGTTAAATGACCAGCATAACAAAAACTGATACTTGACTTTAACGCTTTGGTCTCAGCTAAGACGCTTTAATGGTCCTTAGGCCAACGGCCGCCGAATCGCTTTGCAGGCATTTTTCTCTGGACTTTTCCGGTATGTATAGGAGCTTGGGAGCAATGCTGTTGGGTTCCCTATTTTGTGCTTTTTGGTTCCTCTAGTTTTAGTAATAGTAATAGATTAAATATTAGTCGGGAGTTTTAGGTCGTTTGCAACCATTACGTACCTGACATGTCGCGCTACGTGTTGGTTTAAGTTGTATTCGTTCTGTGTGGGCTATTACTTGTTCAATGTATGAGCTCCTTCTTGTATACAACACTCATTTCTTCTTGCATGGCGTAACGAGTTGTTCGGCCATGTACCAGCCGTAACCAGCTTATGTGGGGTTTGATCCCCTCTCTTAGTTCTTAGTACATCGAACCTTCTTAGGACAGCGTATCTTGAAGAACAGACAGTGAAGTTTTACAAACCTCTCGGCACCGGTGGGAACCCATAGGCCACGACAGCTATAATATGGTTTACGTTAATAATTAGTTAGATTTCGTACAGAAATTGAGAAAATATTGAATATAATTTAAAAAAATAGTACAAGTAATAAAGGAGTCATAAAAATAGTAAGAGTATAGTAGTATAGTGGCTTTGATACACTGAAAAGTTGTCTGGAAGAATGTGCATACATGTCATAGGAAAATCAGCAAATTAAAAAAAAAAATTAATTAATATTAGAGCAGAAAATTAGCAAATATTAGAGCACCAATTTCATGTTCTTCTTCTTCTTCTTCTGTGGCTCTGCATCCTTGAGAGGTCCCAGGCCTGCCATTTCTGGCTTCCGTGACTTGAATGTACCCGCAACAGGATAGTCAGTCCTGCGTACGGGGGTACGGCCCGAATCGGATTCGAACCTCGGTCCTGCCCATTCGAAGACCAGCGTCGCATTCTCCTAGGCCACCGAATTGCTCCAAATTCATGTTCATTTATCATAAAATAATTGTTAAATTACCTCATATTAATTGATTAGACACAAAATCATACTTACGTCAAATGAAAAAAAAATGTCAGAAAAATTGAAAAAAATAATTTTAAAAGGTGACATAAAATGATGGATTGCAAAAATATTAATGTAATTTAATGACACATTGTCTGCCAAATTCCATTCCCCACATAACCGCTTGATACGCTTAATGTGAGATCACACATTCAAGATTAGAGAACCGATCAATCACGCACTGTTTGTATGTTCACAGTGTGCGTTTGACGAACATTTTCCTAATCGTCTGCCCCACGATCGAACAATCTAAAACCACGTTTGATGCACAACGGCCGAAAGCAATCGCGGAGGCTAAATAAATAAAGAAAATGGCCACAAGAAGCACATATGCAGCGTACAATTAAG
Source organism: Anopheles culicifacies (assembly GCA_000473375.1). Classification (NCBI taxonomy): domain Eukaryota; kingdom Metazoa; phylum Arthropoda; class Insecta; order Diptera; family Culicidae; genus Anopheles; species Anopheles culicifacies. The sequence continues at coordinate 56,621 of KI422481.1, forward strand.
CTCGCAATCCGGCGAATCCGATTTCGAGTCCGCAAATGTGGATCAAGGGTGATGCGCACGCGAAGCCAAAAAAGAAAAACAAAAGCCCCCCACACACATACCCAAGCCACCTATCGCGAAGGCAATCCATCAGCTGGAAAGAAAATCGGGACAGTAGCAAAACAAAACCAAAACAAACATAGCGATTAATGAAAAAAGAGACACCCCCGTCCTCATCCCACCCACCGTGGAGTATAGTCGTCCATTGTCCAATAGTCGTGCACTGTTTTACATAATTGACACGGCGTGCATCGATCGCACGTGAAAATCACGCACGCACGCTTGCTCGCTACCGTCGCAAATGTATTATGAGTTAATGGCCATTCGATCGTGGTGGAACGTGCGCTGGCGGATCGTTCACAGTGCAAAGAAAGTAACAAAAAAAGGCGCCATCAATCTATGCATCCTGCCTACCTTGGAGTGCGTGTGGGGAATGATTTTTTTTTCGTTAAGCCCATAACATTCGCGAAAGATCATCACCAAAAGAATGAACCAATAACGAAAAAAACAAACAAAATGTGTCTTGGTTCGATAAAATATTGCTAGTTTTCCTTCGTGAAAATTAAAACCATTATATGCCGCCGCCTTTGACACTGACTCACTCGGCGGGGCTATTGCCGCGTGATGTTCTTGATATCAATGTCCAACCATAGGCCAAGGTTGCATCAAGGATACCCCTTTCCAGCTGGCGTCGTTGGCGTCGTTTCGTCAACCTAACCTTCACCGCACCGGTACACACAACACCGCAAACCCAAACCGAAGCCCATTCGGTGGGATGTTACCGAGGTGACATCGTGTTGCAATCGGTTCTTAAACATTAAGTTTATGATGATGCTATCTAACGGCTTCTCGTTGTAACGCTTCTCATAAATCTATGGATTGATTGCCAATTTTTGGGTTTTTCTTTTCACATCACTGCATTTAGAGCAGGTTTCACGATATCGTGCGTACTTACAGTTGGTGTGTCTGGGCGTGTCGGAATTTAGCGAGGATGTTTGCCTCAACCGTGTCAGTCGCGTGGCAGGGGCACCGGCTTCCGGTGCGTATCCGAGCCTGGCCTTGCCGAAAAAAAGGAACCTGAGGTTGGAGCATCGTTTGCACGCGCCAAAAGTATTACCATTTTTTTTAGGTGCCCCGTTAAGGATGCGATTACTGCGTCCGATCGTTGAAGATCAAAAAGTCGTCCAATTAAAATTCAAATGCAACGCCAACGGAACGGTTGATGGAGATTTCGAAAATTAATTGTCTCGGAGGTAAAGAAACTCAGAAAAAAAGGAATGGACGAGGTTTTCATAATCAAACTGATGATGGATAAACTATCAATGAAGAGTCAAAGTGCAAAGGTTAGCACACATCACCGTTCGCTCTGTTGGCGGTGGAAAATGTATGTGGTCTAGCAATTTATTTAATATGATGAACGTTTCAAAACGCTTTTTCTTGAAATGTGTTGTTGTTTTATGTGCATCACATGTCTTACAAACAGAATGGCAAAATACGCACGTCTTAGTTTACTTTACTGAAGAATGTTTCATGTTTCCTGTACGTTTTTTTACGCACTTTTGGCCTACAGATATTTATTACGCTTCTTCGTTTGAATATTTGAATAAGTTTTTCTTTTATTCCTATTTTTTAAGTTTTTTTTTATCGCCAGACAATTATTTTGTCGTTACGGTCTGGTAAACGCGATCTATCGATAGCTAGTTTTTACTGGAACCAGCTTTTGGTTGGGTATTTTTTGTTATAGCACCTCCACCAAACCCCGCACACATTGTGGGTCAGATGATGAACGGGGAGCGAGCTTCCAATAAAAAAAAAGCAATCGACGAGGTGGTGGTACTTTACGATCAACGTGCAATCATCAGTGCCACTGTCCTTCAAGTATCCTTCGCGCGTAGAACAGGCGGACTTTAGAACATTTGAAGAGCTGCTGTTTTTTTATCTTTTCTCACTCCGCCAATCGTTGCAATCTCAAACGTGCCATTTTGGAGTGAAAAGCTAACATCGGAAGGAAAAACATAACGAGAAACTAAAAAGGGTAGAGTATTGTTTTCGTTTTCTTGCACGGCGCAATTAAACCGTAGAATACACACAACAACAAAAACCTCGATATGGGATTTGTGAACTTCGTAGACTTTGGATATTGAAACGAGATGATCGTTGCTTCGTTAACTGCGCGCACATTTAGCTCGACTGATCGATTTAATTATTCCGACGACACGGTAAACAAAAACCGGATGTTAAATTAACTGCCAAGCATTGTGGACAAGAAAGTCTATCGGTGGTCTAAAAACAGGTGCCTGTATGATTGTTGTTGATATCGAGGGCTTCAATGTGAACATGTTTTGTCTGGTAAGGTACATATATAGGTTGAAGGTTGTATAATAAGAAGTCAATTTTTTCATCAATCAGGTGATGTAAAATCCTACCAGGAGCATTCGAGAGAAGGCCCTACATAAAAAGGGCACATTTGGCATATACAATCACAAGGTAATGTAATTATAGTGGTTAAAAGTTCACGTGCCAAAGTTGAAGTAATTTCTGGATTCACCTTTAGCTTAACCTGATTTTATTTTATTTATTGAGGTAGGTGTTGTGGCGTCAGGTTTCGCATGTTAACGCAACCTGGCGAATTCACCACGGCTCTCACGGATGAGTTCCTGCATCCTGTGAGATGCTGTAAGGGTCGATGATCGGCTGCGCAGACACTCTCTCTCCGGCGCGCGTTTGTAACACAGCTTAGAATAAACGTAATAATTGTAGTCATCGTGTGCAAGCGTTTTTAATAACATATGACGACAGAACGTAACAGTAGCTATGAAGTTCCTTCGGCCTTGTGTATGTTGTTTTTTCAAAAATGAATTAATCTGATGCCATATAAAGCTTTCTCTTGTGACACTTCATTATCATTTATCGGTAATTCATGCTCCTCATTTAACTCTACAATTTGTATAAACAGCAGTAACTAGATAATTGAGCAAACAAACCATGTAGCTTTTAATTTTAAAGCAATGTAAGATTTCACACTCATACTTTGTGCTACTTTGCTGCACGGCGTGGGAACATTGGTCGTAGGTTGCAAAAATAAGTTTGTCGAGATTTTATTCAGTTACACGGTCAGCTGCTTATCAATTAGTTTGCTGTTTGAGCAACAGAAATTATTAAAAAAAAATATAACTACCTTAGGAACGCCTTGGGAACGTTTACAAACTTGACCACTTCTAGAACGCGCTGATCCATTTCTTCCAGTGTTGGCGGTCAAAACGCCACGTTCCTATCATTGAGGTAATTTTGAATGAAGGCGAACACTCCTGGGAGGTAATTCGACTTGAACATTCCGCCTGTCACTGCCACTTTCGTAGAAAAGAAGTTGGATTATGAATTCTCCTTTTCACTGATCGAGAGACACATCAACACATTCTTCGGGAACGTCGTGTGCGCAATGTATGCAATGTAAGAGAAGTAGTATTTACCTTGCTAGAATATGTCATCCAATGTGGGGCAACTATTCTTCACTCACAATCAGCGCCAAGTTATGATTCGCCGAGAGAATCTCTTAGACAAGAATGTTCAGTAACACCACTGGCTTGGACTGGGGCTTCCACATGTGGATTTCTTTTGTTTTGATATTTCTTGACCGTTTGGCTTGACTTGACCCGGAAGAAGTTGGCTTGCTTCTTTCGTTTGAGCATCTGCTGAATCCTCCAGCTGATTAATATGGTTGGATGGCCAGATCCAAAGATCCAGTAAATAATCTATTTTTTCTTCAAAAATTTAAAAACCTTATAGATACTTACTCGATCGTATCCGTGTAGCACGAAGTGTGCCATAATAGTTGTCTTTTTCAGTCTCTGTTTGAGCAGGTGGTACGAACAAACTATAGAACGAATTTCCTTCACTTTGCTTGCTTTAGCTACCGCAAATTAACCGAACGAACTGTAAAATTTTGTTATAATGTAGTCTACAATATATACATTAGACCAATCAACAAGTAGCTGGGTAATAGTATCAAAAATCGGAGCATTTTGTCAATTTGCATATGTTATTAGGCTGTTTACAGGGTCAAGTGTTAAAATTAGAGCTCAAACACATTCCAAATCTGACATATCAAGTTCTAATTTAACTTGAAAAACATCTAAAACCTCTGTACGTTAAAGTGATTGGGATTGAATGCAAAGGGCTTCGGTCGCAAAACAGTAAAATAATAAATTAGGTATAACTTTGCATGTTACGGAACCATATGATCGTGTAAAAAAAAAACAAGACAATTTATAATTATTTAGAGAATATTGCGGTAGTAGGAATCTACTAAGCTTTCATGAATTCAATTAGTTACAGGTTATATTCTACCTTTAGACACCCTTGTATGAATGTTAATTAGAGTCTGGATCAAACATTAGAATTTATGTCCAGTCATCCAGTCTTGATATAAACAGCATAAATAACATTTATTCCATGACATATCGCACAACAGCAACTCTGTTCGGAATTGTTTTAAAGCTAACTACTAATTTACACTTGTTCCATTGTGATCCTCTGAAAACTATGTGACTGATCACTCATTCTCCATCATTGATAGTAGGAAGCATGCGACAAATTGTAGCTGCAGTTAGTTTGTAATGCTATGTTGGTTCTGTTGATTTATATAGTATGCATGAGAATTGCTTCGATCATTAGCGGAAGATTAGAAGAACCGCCTTTTGGTAGTTCAGTGCCAATCACGTGAGTGCCGTGGGTCAGGAAGCGGAAGGAAAACAAGCATCACCAATTGAGCTTTTTTTTGCACTCTACCCTCGTGTCTGATTAGCAAACTCTAACACCCACGAAGGTACGAGGGGAGAGTGTAGTCGGCAGTTGTTTACTACCCACATGGGCAAACATTGAGGCCTCAACACCACACATATGATACTAGGTTCTACAAATGCAGGTGTTTCTGATTAACTTTTCGATCTTAGAAACATCACAGTCTCGCCGGACCGGGACCATCGGTAGAATGGAGAGTGTTTGCCATAGTAGTTTACAGTACGCATGTACGAAATGCTCATCCTACCCATGTCCCAAACGGTACACAGGATTGAGCGGAAGTTGCTGGCAACTATTGTGTCGCTAAATTTGAATGATGACTCAGTGGATCGACGAAATTATCACTGTTAGTGCAAAACTTTACCAAGTTTCTCGGTGGCAACGACTGCGTTTCCTGCGTCAAGGTCGAGCAGGTTAGGAGCTCACATGGTTGGTGCTTCGTGGCGGGGCCATCACTTTGCCTGCACGCACTCCAACGTGTGAGGGTGTAGACCGCAACTTCCCGGAGCGTGCAGCACTTGTCGGTAATTTTGCCAAGAAGCTCACGAGAATCATTCGAGCGGTAAATCGTCACGAGAAAGTAATTCAACACTGGAACATGAGCCTTTGGGCTGGGAAGCTAGCACACCTCGGGTAGTTCCACGGGTAAACCCCTGCCGGAATCCGGATCATCTTGTGAGTATGTACATTAGTCAGCCGTCGGATGAGCTTGGGACGTGATCAAATTAACACCCGCTAGAACAGCTTCATTGTTGGCTGTCGACATACCGTAATCCAACGCATCAATCCGACAGCGTGTACGCTTGGAACATTTTAATGAACCCGGCCCGGAGGCCAGGAAGCGCACAAAGCCTCGAACGCGATCTATCGCGATCGTGATGAGGGGAAGTACACCAGGACAAAGACGAAAACCCCACCCCCTTCGAGTGTTGATCGTTATGCGGCAAGTGTTGCAGTTTGGATTATCGGGTGGAAAATTTCATGTGCGGTATTGGGTAAACGGTTATACTGGGAAGATTTATTTACTGCCATCCTTGAGTCACCATCGTCTGCCGAGCTGTGTGTTTTATTAGAACAAGCAACAGTTTGCTAGGCACAGCTACTTCTGCCACCAATCATGACCACTACTGCTAGCACCGAATTGTAGAATTCTGACAAGGTCTACTGACAACAGGACATGTTTGAATATAATAGGATGCCCTTGGCAAGACGATGAATGTGTTGGCTGTATTGTTTGACTCATTGCCGAAGATTTCAACGCGAAAGACAACGAACCTACCAAGCAACATGAAAAGGGCAAGATATTACTTAGTCTAGATAAGGAGATTAATGAAAAAGAAAATACCAGATCTCTTCTCAGTGGCAGATTAAGCTTTTTGGAGGCCATGGACGCTAAGGAACTTAGGGCCCCGAAAGTTAATAGTAATATTTTCTTTCGAGTGGTGTAAAGAAAAATCTGGGGATGCAATAGTTCTTGGATTTTCGAGATCCTCGGCCGACCTTCAGTTGTACTGACGGAAGTGAAAGCAGCGTTTTAGTAAACTAATAATTGAGCAATAGACACAGGGGAAGGTGGTGTGAGTGTTTACTTGGGTTGGTTTGTTCTTTCGAAGTAGTTAATTAGTAAATGAACTCCCAGGTCCTAGAAGCCCACCTGCTCCACCAGATCGATAGGAGAGATTATAATCCGACCAAGAAAGTTCTCTATTGATTGCACGTTTGTTAAGTTTAGATATTGCAGTATTAAGAAGGACACAAAGCTATTCGATAGGCGGGATTTTGGAAGCCTTGAAAGCTCGAACAAGATGCTCCTAGACCAGAATTCGACTTAACCTTCAAGCAAGATGTACGCGAGGAAAATTCAAAAGGAAACGTTTGCTATTCGTTCGGATGATTTAAATAATGGCAAACCCAACGAAGACATACATCAACGAACTGCGAACACTGAAAACATGTTTTTAATTAAATTAATAGTTTTTTTTATTCTCCATCCCAATAGTTTTTTTTTATTTCATTTACTATACGCGTGTTGTTCTGCCTTACTTCTATACATGATTTCTCAGCTTTAGTTTTGTTCTCTTGTTGGTTTTCTATCCTGTTTGAATATAACAGTTTTTAACATTTGATTTTAACATCAGTACAGTTCTTGTTTCTTTGTTTCCTCCTAACGCATCGCATCGGTGGTGGGATAAAGCGTTTCAGCATCACACCACCACGCCGGAATTGCTTCAAATCCGAACTACTAACCCTGTCAAATGCTCTAACAGCGAAGCGACGATTGTCTTTTCCCTCCTTTTCTTGTGCCGTCGGTTAAAAAACTTTACGAAAGAAAAGAGAAAAAAACTAACAAATCGCAAAACAGGTCCCTAAAGTCGTTTGTATGCTGTACGAAAGTTTTATAGCAATGTTGCTATGCTTCTCGACCAAGATGAAACCCAGAGCAAAAAAACAAACAAAAAAGTTAAAGGTGAACAATGTATGAAAACAACTGTAGAACTATGACTACGAGTACATTATCCCTTACACACTAACAATGGACAACGACGATGAAGAAGGATAATAAACACATGTTTCAAAAGATGGTGAACATTTCTTCTTTCGGCTTCTTGGTATTATAGCTGCGACCCGAAATGCATGGCCGCTTTTGACTGTTTTTTTTTCTCACGAGAACGCACGCGCATCATAAAGTATCTTAAGTTTCCGTTCTGTTACGCTCATCGAAAAAGCTCACGTTCAACTGCAGCACTTGGAGCTCTAGCTCCTAGTCTGCATGAAATGCTATCACGTAGAAAGATTTAAGAACTAACAACAAACTCGTCTTGGTATCAGTTTCTCGCTTTATCCATTTTTCTAGGGATACCCAGCCCAGCATCAAAAGAAAACACACAGATTATTTCACAGACAGTATTCAAAGACTCGCTTGCCTATAATTTCTGTACAGCTCATTGCGATCGTATGAAGCGTATGGCGTCGTGTAAATAATTTTGTATTTTGTTACAATTGTTTTACTCATCCTGACCCTTTACAAGCAACACAATCGGCCGACCGATATGCCAGGTAACTACTAAACAACACATAATGCCGGGGAGACTAGGAAGGATCGAAAAACTTCATCTTGTTACAAAGGCAACACAAATACTACGTTCTGCGGCGCGTGACATAAATGGAATCGTAACAAACGATACGCTGAACATTTACTACAAAAAATTGCACCCATTTCTCAAATACTCAAGGATGATTTTGAAACGGCTGATGGTCAAAAAGGAGGAAACACACTTTACCACAATTAGTTGTGGCAGTATGGGTAAAGATGCAGAAAAGAATGGAAATTAAAACCTATATTTGAGCAGCACACTGTTAACCATGACGGTTTTGCAGCGTAAATCTATTTGATCTTAATGATTATGCAAATTGAAACAAAAACAAAAAAGTTGTATCCCTTTACACGTTAAACCCTCAACATTCTTCACGGTCAACAACAAAACAAGCAAAATGTCCTCTCGTTCAAAATGGTTTGTTGCCAAACAAATATTGCATGAAAACAAGCAGTTGAATGATTTCCTTCAATTTTAGACTTTTTTTTACATTTACAGCATCTTACTTTAATATTCTATGCCAATGTCCCCGACAACAGAACGTAGGCAGAATGTTGTATTTCGTTTTGTGTTCCTCTCCAACACTACCACCACCACATGCATTCGATTTCCCTTATGCACTAAAACCGAGTTGTTGCTGTACACAAAACCGCGCGTATTGTGGAAACAGACCACATAAAATCACATACATCGATAGTTTTTTTTCTGTTTTTTGTTTCTTTAGTTTCTTGACATTATTTTCGCTTGTGTTTTTTTTATTACCGCTTTAATTAAACGATTCTATGCTTTGCCTGTTTACGCTCGAACGTTTCGCAATCTAACCGTTTGTTCTAGTGTTCCCTTTGCGTTGCATTGTTTTATATCATTTTTTGTTTTGATTTACAGTGTCGCAACGATTGTTTTACTACCGATATATTGCAAATTCCTATGCCTTCATTAACCTGTCTCCTTTGCTAATCTTTTTTATTTTCGTTCTGTACAACATGACGTTAAAAACAAAAACACAATATTAAAAAAAAAACAAACGTAAATGAAAAAAGCTAACACCATCAACTAACTATCAACTTGATCGTACTGTTTAACGTTTCCCCGAAGGGTCAACCACAGAGTGTGCCTCCTCTTTCGGTGCATCGTCGTTCGATCATCGTAGATTATTCGGAAGAAAGATGCACCGTGAGTGATGTGCACCAGTCCACACCTTCTTTGCGTGCTTCATTTATACATCTGCCCTATAGATTACTTCGTACAGTGTAAAAAACTCCAAAAAATACATTATCCTTAATGCAACATCCTATCGTGCTACGCGTCTGTATGTGTATTTATCTGTCTGAAGTGTGTGTGTGTTTTTTAATCCGATTCCGTAAGAAACCGGAGCTCGTCTGGTGAGATATAACATGTGCTCACCAGTTGCACCATCAACCAGCACCTCTCCGTACCCACAGAGTAACGCCATTTAGGTTTGAGTACCGTTCAAGCTTGCTTCCGTTGCGTCCCGGTTGTTGTATTTTGCAAAGCACCGCATTGTAACCGATGTCTGAAATCGTACGGCGGGCTATTCCCGATGCTGAACAATGCGTCAAACGGACAACAGGAGCAAAGATGATATTTGTGCAGCGCAATGAATGAACGGTTGATGAGGTTGAGGATCCCGTCACCGAAGGCAGTTGAATACTGCATTCATCCTTAGACAAAAGCGTACTAAAAATAATACAACTTCCTCGTTCCGGCGGTGGCCTGCTTGCTTTCTGGAGCTTCATGTGACGTGCGCAGAAAGCAGAAAGGACACGGCTGACATGGGGTTGGATGTTGTGATGGTGACGATTAGAAAGATGATAATGACGATGATGCTAACCACCAATGATTATTACTTCTAGTTGTTTGTTAGCGTTATTGGATTTTTCGGACCCGGGCCCCACCGTTCTCGCCGATGCCACCATTCGACTGCTGGATTGATTCGACAAAACCGTTCGAATTGCCATTGCTGTAGGAATTCGCCGTTTTGGCACCGCCATTTAAATATATTCCATTCCCGGTAACCTTCCGCTGGTGTAGTTCGTCATCATCGTTCAGGACGGGCTGTGTAGGTAGAGAAAGAAACCAGGAAATATATACATCAATTAATGGGCATACTATGTAAATGGTGTAGAATCAACTATTACATTTAAACTACATTTCTACGTCTAGACTAGAAGTTGCTTCAGTTTGATTCAGAAGCAAATCGGTGTGTTCCCAGGTGTTGGCGGACGGGTTTTTTTTCAAATCCGTTTCCCATGCATGTTTAATTGAGCAAACATTTATGCACAACTTTACTGCTTTTGCGTATCGCATAATACTCATATGATTGGAATATGAATATGACATCGGATGAAAGATTAATTGAAAACCTCATAGAATTAAACACGCATCGTTTTACATATAATTTCAGATCTTTTTAGATTTCGGCAAAACAGTGCCTTTGTAACATAGAAGTTCACATGTGATTCTAGCTAATTTCATTTAGATATTCCCGTGGATTATCATACAAGTTCTGATGAAATCAATTGATAACAAACTTGACGCAACGAAGAGTATTAACGCTACAAATGATTCCAATTAATCACTAGCAAAGTGATCATTAGCTTCACAATATGTTCAATAGGAAATCTTCCTAATTTTTCTGATCACAACCAGTACTAGCCCTGCCGTAGCACAAAAGATGATGACTTGTATAATCAAACACTCAAAGGAGTGTCTGCGCGGTGCGTCACGAGAACGGATGTTACGTAAATCTGCTCATCGAACCGTGTCGTCTCTAAGCTTTGAGTTTGCTCACCCACCCGCCACCAGGTGCGAAAATTTGCACTCTTTCCCCACGTTCTTGCACAGTGAATCTTTTTGAGAAGTGCTAACACTCAGGATGGGGCCGCAATTACCACAGCATGCTGCTTCTTTGAGGAAGTCAACAAATAACGTGTAATGCGTCTTCAATTTCAACGCTGCAGGAAAAACGCGTCGAAAACGTGGGGACCAAGGGAAAACGAACCCGAATGCCGGTACCCATTCGAGGATCATTAGATGCGTGTTTGCAACGGTCAAATAAATAAATTGTTCAGCATCCACTGCTACGTGGGACCGTAACGGATATACTGATTACTTTCCTGTATGATCCTTCATGTAAAAAAAGGAGAATCTATGGAGGGATGCAAAAAGCAGTCCATCAGAGCGCGTACTTACATCTAAGATAAATAATGAAACGCTATTCACACTTCGTTGGCACATTAGGACGGAGGGGGCATTTCAAAAATACTTTGCCCATCCGTTTTTCAATGGAAGTTTGCCTAGAGTACGTGATTGTTGTTGTTCTTGCCATCCACTTGTCCTTCGTACTCGGTGTACTTTTATGACCTTCCGGTCAGGTGGCGTCTCTATCTGAGGTAATAATAACACCACCAGAAGTACTAGTTAGGCGCTTTTCTTCCACATCATTAGATGATATCCCCTGACCGATGGCAACCATCGAATCTGATCCGCGGTGATTGTTCTGTGCTTCTTCGTCAAATGACCTTCAAGAGTTGTTTTTTAATAATCAGCTTCTTTCCGGGGAGAATCTGAAACAAAGTTAAACAATAACAGCAATACGTTCGCTAAATGCACAAGAAAAGTTAAATGCGCAAATACCCTCAAGCGTTGTGCAGGCCGACAAAAAAAACCTGTTGAACTTGATTGAATTACCAACAGTCAGTACAAATAATCGCACTTAGCAAATAAGCACCAGTCATTGTCGACAATTGATCATCATTTTGACGTCAATCTGTGATAAACTCTTAGCAATTGCCGATCGGCACACGCACCATAAGATGGTCGAATTGAAAAGATTTATGTTAGCGCTTTTGCGCGATTTCCGTCTAAGCGCTACTTTAGTGGAGTAAAAAATGTGATACTCCTGGCTAGCTGTGACGACAACATGACATTTTTGCAACATTTTTTTTCTACTCTAAAAGTATACCCTAAATCTGCAAATGCTGAATGCGCAAGCCACGCTACATACCATGCAAGCACCTTGGTTGTTATTGACGACATCGCCGTTGTGTAGCTTTCCGTTGGCATGCGACTTGGCCAACAGTGCATCCGCCTCCCTTTTGACGCGCCCGACTCGCTTGTTATATGACTGCTTGTAGAAATCGGAGAACAGGAACAGGAACATGACACCGTGCAGTCCAATCCACACCATGAAACCCTTGGGATAATCGCACTCCGTGAACAGTAGCTGGAACTGGTGCGTGAAGATAGCGACGAATTGGGCCTGCGAAGGAAATGGTAGACAAACAAAATCGGGGTGAAAATGATCGCTCATTTCGGTATGACGGATATGGATCGGTTCCATGATCATCAGTGCGCCACTCAGTAAGAAATATAAACCCAGTTAGCCTTCGATCATCTTGGCTTGCGGTGGTCACTGTTGTGCCGGTTCCGGTCAATACCAAAAGTGAATTGCGGAAGTATACGATACCGAAGGTATGCACGCATCACAAACCAACGTCCTTAGACGATGCGCCCTTCACTAAGGGCAGCTCAGCGTTAATGAAGCACAGAGTGCACACGCATACATACAAGAATTTATCGACTCCACCCCAGGTTGGTTGCTTTCGCTATCACTTACCATCTGGAATGCGGTGAGATACTTCTTCCACCAGATGTACTTTTGGTACTGCGGTCCGAGAGCCGCTACCATGTAGTAGAAGTACATCACAATGTGTACGAACGAGTTCAGCATAGCGAAGAATGTGCTGTGGCCACCTGTTTAGGAAATAGACGCAGAAAATAACAAAAATATATAGTCATGAGAACGTGCAACGAATATAAAAGCATATTTACAATTGGGTGCAATATGGATCATAACAGTTAGATTGTTAATTCAATTTTCCGATAGGAAATTATGTGTACAAGCAGTAATTTTCTCTGTGATGGGTAAGAGAAATTGTAGCTTCACTGTGTTTGTTTTACTTGTCTGTGGCGTAATAGGAAAAATCTCGTTTACTAACAAAGCTGCGTAAATCACGATCACGAAAGAGGGAAAACCCAGTTGAGATAGATGTTAGCAAAACTTGAAGCAATAGTATATAGGATTGTTCGCAAACTCCATCAATTTATGTTACGTTTTATTATATTGGACGTAAGCTCTCTGCACGACTACAATTCATCATTTGGTAAGACTTTGCACGCTGGCATGACCCACTACAAACAAATGAATTATCAATCATTTTACATCGAGCAAGTTTGATAACAGTTGATAGAAAAATTGAATATCAATTATTTACAATTCATGAATTGAAAAACAATAGACTCTTCTGGACAGTAGTGAAACGATTACTGATAATATCTCAGTGTTGCGTGTAGAGAAGCATTTTCAGCACGATTTTTGCAATAGATCGCGTGCAGATGATTGATAACTTTAAATGAACTAACAGATTTAAATTTTCATATTATAAAGACATTAGCCATTAATATCAGTTTAAGTGATTGCATACAGTTAGCACCACTTCGTGACCAAATTTGCAATACTCAATCACCACGGGCGAATGTTCCCCGTTGAAGGGAGATGATGAAAAAATTATCTCTTCTTTGTTGGATCGTATTGATTATTGACCAGATTTACTTCGGGTAATTTTCCATCGTTGTGCAGTGCATGATCGAATTGAACGAATCGAATACTCGTCTAGATCTTTCCTTCGCCATCACCGCAGAAGCAAGTAAGTGCGTCAGTTACAACATCTCTCATTACACGCAGACAGACTCATAAAGCAACCGGTGCCGAGGGTGTGAAACGTATGATCAATTACAACAGTAGTGCCATTTACTTTCTGTTGACTGCTGTTCGACTTTCGATCAATCTCGATGTTGCTCGCATTTTTCCGTTCATTAACCGATATAACCTGCTTGTATGACGAACAGACGGCTTCAGTTTAGATGTGTAGAACTGAACCGATACGGAATTCTAACCATTTTATGACGTCGGAGATAAACAGAGCTTTTTGTACATTGGTTAAATGGAACAGTGTTGTATGGATTCGATTTTGCACTCACATTTGCGCAATCAATGTTTGTCTGTTAGCAGTCATGATTAGATGTCGGTTTAGCAACTTCCGCCAAGGAAAGCTGCACACAGACTCACTCGCACAACTTTCCCGCTTTGAGAAAGTATTGTGACACTGTTTCTAGTATCGCAAATTTAAACAAAACGCATCGCTGTGGTCATATCAACCGAGTGGTAAAATACTACTCGCGCCGGAACGACACATCATCCCGGAATGTCGATCATTCATCGGAAAGCATTGGTCCGATCAACGGATAAACCGGTTTTTGGCAGCGCGGAAAACCGGTGCGACACTGAACAAAACCGCAGTAAGGGAACTGTACTGGATGCAGGGAGAAGCCTCAAGGGAGCTTAGCGTAAAAATAGTATCCACATACTTTCCCGTTGTCGCTGCGGCTAGCGCCACAGTACGCGGTGAAATGAAGATCCGAATATTCGCCGTAGATCCGGAAACCTTCATACGTAATGAGTGAGCGTAAATAATAATAACAAGTCTTAAAAATAATGGCATTGTGGGATTGATAAATGTGAAATGGACAATCATTCAAAACAAAAACCCGATTCGCGCAAATGGCGAAAGTGGGCACAAAAAAAAACTCAAAAAGGTCTTCCTTTTTTTGAGAAGAGATTTTTTGCCACTTCATGCATCACTCGGAGCGACGACGTTTGGGGAATAAAACGACTAAGTGGATTGCGCAACCCTTTCCATATTGACCCATTTTTAGTTGAAGGTGAGAGACTGGTTTTTTTGGGGCGCAGATCGCGAATTTACTTACCAGGGGCGAACTTCATGCCCATCCACACCGAGAACGGCATGCAGCCGTGGTGGATAACGTGCAGTGTCGAGACGTGCTGAGTCTTCTTCCGTAGGATGAAGAACAGCGTGTCGAAGAACTCGGTGAATTTCGAGACATAGTACCACCAGCACGTTCGGGCCATCTAAGTAAAGAGGAGGTGTAAAAGATGTCGGATATTAGTTTGAGAACCATTAGCAGCTATTGCTACATTATTGTTATATGTACCAAAGGAAAACAAAAAGTCATTTGTTGTTTACGATTCTTACCCGTAGAGCAAGTGGATTATCCGAATAGTCAACAGGCTGGCATCTGAAGCTGTAGTGTCCACCCCATCCACTTTGAAGGTACTGTGTGAGAAAATTATTTTTGGAGAAAAAAGAATATGAAATTTTAATTATATATACTAATGTATGTACAGACGTAATGGCCAGATCTTAAACTGTGGTGCTTTGAAAAGTAGTGAATTAACACTTGCTACAAGTACGTACCGTACGTACCGAAAGGACCTTAGAGAATTGAAAATACAGAATAAGAAAAGGAATATGTCCTTACCTCGTAGAATATCCATGTGCTGAAGATAGTTTGGAAGAGATTATAAATTACTAGAGTATTCCTAAGATCCATTGGTTTTCGCTTTTCCATCAGCTTTGGTGCTAGCGATTTGCTAAAATACGCATAAAATATGCAAAGGCCTAGAGTGGGAAAGGGCGAGGACATCATTGGCCAATCTGCGACCCGAGGATCTGCAAAGATAGTAAGAATGAAGAAGAGGGTTTACTATTAGGAGAAAGTGCACCTTACGCATCCCACCAACAACAGTCCGTTGTCTTACTGTCCGGTCACAGCACACAGCAAGTCGTCACATAAATCAATCGACCCCATTAAGGTTGCGACGACTGACGACCCAAATGTTTAGGCGTACCCTTATCGGCTGACACCGATCGGACGATTTTCACTGCCATACTTGTCATTGTTGTTATTGCGGGTGGCGTTTGAAAATAATGCACCTGAACAACGCAAACGTACCATCGAGGCAGGAGAGCTGAGGTTCAGTCAAAACTGCACAACACATTGCCGCTGGAACGTCAAACGGAATGCATAATCACACCCGCTCCCCTTACTACCACACACCGGGGATGGATCGGAATGGAATGTAAAAACTTAACGACCGCCGTCAACAGGCTACCGATCGGTCGGGTGTAGGTAGGTGGCTTACTTTCGATCGGTAATTGATTCGGAATGCCCCGAAGCAAATTGATGTGACACGCGGGTCACGCGTCAAACAGATGGGCTGTGACAGTGACATCGCGCGATTGGTGCGGATTACTAAGCATTAGGGCAGAAAATTTACCATTTCACCGAGGTTGTGTAGTGATATTAGTATACCTAATTAGTTTACAACGCACTTGCGAACTACCAAACGTTGTGGAAGTCATTACTCTTTATCGAAGGTTAGCAAATAGTTCTCGCTCGTCAATAGTTCAAACCGTGTCAATAGTTGTTTTATTTACTTACCGCTCTGATTGTCCATGAGGTCTCTATACCAGTCGTATATGTTGTTTAAAATCTGTGCCATTTTGAGAGAATCTGTGGGAAGAGAGGTAAAGCATATAAAAAGGTTAAGCAGATGTTTAACCATGCAGATATTGGGACTTTATCTTTTCGTGCCAACCGAAAGAAGCACACGAACACAATCGTTTACACAATTAAATATGCACACGCACACAGCCGAAATTGTTGCATTTCTCGCTGCGGAGAGGGAAATTAATCTACACGGAACTATGAAGATCGCGGCTCAATCTACGGTCGTGGTTATAAACAACAAAAGAGAGAAAACAAAACGAATGCACAAAACAAGATACGCGACAGACACGCGGAGAGCCTAGTGATGATGATAAGCTAACGAAAGCGAAAATTGGGCCAAGATCGCTGGCTGCTGTTACCTGCGATGGTGCCGAACCGAAATCACGGCATCACACAACATTGGAAGAAAATAGTATGATTAAAATGATTTTCGATGAGGAAATGCTTGGCACTAAATGCAAAACAAACGCAACACTGACGGAGCACCAAAGAATGGAGGATTATTTACACCCAATTACTTGTGGTTTACCTAATCGCTTTTTGGTATTCATTTATTTCTAGCTCATGTCCATGTTTGTAGATGACTTTTGTAGCAAGTTATTGCCAGCATTATCGTACGGATGCTATAGTTTCATCAGCGGCAGTAGAGACCTAATAGGCATCTGTGTTTAATTTATATCAACAAAAGCCACTCCTCGTTGGTTCGATTCTTTCATAGGCAACCATTGATTTTCTTACGCCTAAAGATAAGACAGCATCATGTACTATGTGTCACATACTACACCACCGAAAGCGCACTATACCCCGTAAGATATTCCCATCGCGAGCGATGATCGCATGCTTTGTTTTCCCTTTCCTCTAGCGAAGAAGAAGGCCGTTTTGTTGTCTGCCACGCAAAATAAAACAACATGCGCAACTTGTCGCAATTATGTAATGCAAACGATAGTGAAAACCAAAAACGCACCGTTACCCATGCGTCGACGGCTGGACGGGAGAGAACTGGTAGACTTTGGAATTCCTCGCCCTCTTGCTATATGGCTCAGTAGGCCTGCAGGCGAAGCGAGGAAAACAGGAATACCAAACGGTTGGTTCCTGCCCGCTTAAGGCATACAAAACCCGTCGCATAGGGCAATACAAGGATTTCATCGACGAACTGGCTTTGTGTGTTCGCCCATGTAACCTTGAAGAAGCAGTTGTCCCATTGGAACGTTGGGCACTGTAATAATCGGTGTCCCAGGGCCCATTACTGTGCGCCAGCCCCTTACACTTGTGCGATACACAACGTCAGCCAGACCGGGACCACACTACTCAAGATCCATTTCTTCTTCTCTACGATTCGCTCACTAGCGCAGACTTTTTCGCCGCTACACACCGGTACATGGCCATCAGCCAGTGTGACTGAAGAAAAAGGTGAATGGCGAAATGAGTCTGCAATAAACAAAACGGTAAGCACGACGATGAACGAGTAAGTGCAGTGTACTGCTATTTCTCGATGTTGCATACAGATTCCTTCGAGACTGTTCGATTTTGCACCGTAACCGGCACATTGCACACTTCCAGTTGCTGCCCAGTCGGTGGGTTCAATTCGGCTGGTAAGTGTGTGCTCGTGATTATGCTTTACTACTTTTGCCTCCTTTTCATTATTGTGCCTTTACTTAATCTTCTTCAGCTGCACGGGATGGCGTTGGGGTGTAGCAGGACTGAACACACGTGAGGAGCCACACCGATGCGACAACGCGGGGAACACCCCGGGAAACCGGTCGGTTGTGGGGTGAAATCTTGCACACGACCCAGTCACGAGACGCGCAACCTAATAATCACTGACCAAAGGCGTCTGCGCTACCACAAACACACGGATCTGGCATACAAATTGTGTACGAGAGAGTGGTGCAGAGGTGTGTGTGGGAATTCTTTCACTTTCCATGGCGGACGGCTGACCAGCACCGGTCGGCCAGCAGAGTTTCCACGCAAAGAAAACCGCCTCACACACATACAACCATCACCCATTCACCAGCAAGTTGCTTAAGTAAGCGAACCTGCAAAAGGAAAACGAACAACACCACACGCGAAAGCGTTTCGATTAACGCCGGCCAAAGCAACGCATATACCCGCCAGTTATGTCATCATCATCGCCATGTTCCATAGCACAGGCAACGGTAGCGGCGTCTCCGAGACTGGTCCAGAAGAAACGGCACAGTGACAACAAAAAAGAGAAGTAATCGCGAGAGACACCAGTGTCCATAAAGGTGGGGAGTACCAATACAAAACGGAGTTGGTTCGATTGTTTCGTTGTGGACTGTAAAATTCACAGACAGGTGTGTTGTCCTCAATCGGATAGGGAATCACGATCCCAAGATGAGCTATAAGCCAAGACCCACGGCACGACTCATCATTTAACCGGACAGTTTCCCTTTCGTTTAGCGGAATGTTTCCGACGTTCATTCACTATTCGCATCGATCGTACATGTTTCGCAAGATCATTCACTTTTACTGATAACAGTTTTTGGTTGCTGTCCCTCATAACCATAAGAAACAGACACTCACAAACACATGCAAGGCGAAAAAAAATCCGCTAAGCACCTTGGTTAACTCCACAATATATATGAATGTGCAAAAGATTTTTTCAAGGAAAATGAAGGTCACCCATCGGATGTACCATTAGTTTCCCGGCACAGAGAAGAGAAAACAAGCAGCAAACGTTTGAAGGTTAGGGTAAGGTTTTCCAACCGATCACTTTTCTTGATACACTCTTTGTATAGCTTTAGCGACAGCTCACCTCAGTTGGAAGAATTCGTACAGTAACCCGGAACACACCCGCTGCCGACGGACGTTGGTTCACTTCTGATGACAATCTCTCAACAACAACCTCGCTAGACCGGGCATTGAAGTCTTTCGTGTTCGTTCCGGTGCTTTACGAAATCGTTCTCGATGGTTTCGCGTCGCTTATTAGGACGGCTTTTGATCATATAAATTGTTTGTTCGGAAATATGATACCTTCAAACGTGTTGCTTTACATGTCATTTTAATGGCGATTTATATGTTTGTCCTATGACTGAGGATTATTTAACCAGTTTCCAAGGTGTTACATTTACCGAAATTAATAACATTTTTGCAGTTCGTAAAACGGATGCTAATGGACAGGAGTTGCAACTAAAAAATAAAAACACAAACCACAAACAGTGTGTTTATGGTAATATCATCATCCAGTTTTAAGCGTTGTGGCTAATTGTCCAGGTAACATGCTGCTATCAACGTATCACAATGAGCTAATTGCGGTATTACCATCATTGACGTGTGGATCGCAGATGAGAGTACACGATGTTTTAGTAAACATTTGCTTCCAACGTATTTGTTGTAACAAACGCGTAGGCTCGTGGCGTATTTTGTGAGATTATTCGATAACAGCAATTAATATTTGATTGTCTGATAAAATAGTGCATAAACACGAAACCCCAACAGTTAATTGAATCAATTTTATGGACCATGGTGTTTTTAGAAATACATTTGCCATTTTATCTGACGGACAATGTGCTATACTTGTTAGATTTACACGAACACAATGTTACGATCGTTTTTGCCAAATTTCTCTTACTCAAATTGTGATAGCTATTGGCAATTGCTAGACGTAAAGTTTCTAAGAGAGGGAAATGAATATAGCCCCCGAAAATGGTAAACCACAGCAAGAAACAAAAGGTGTGTCTTTCAATAGTATTATTCTTTCTCGATAGTATTAACATGGGAACAGGAGAAGCCGTTCAGTGCTACTACTACTCCGGGCTAATATTATTTTTAGTTACGAGATCATGATGAGCTTCCCGTCAAGGTTAAGTATCTGCGTAAGACGGTTTGGTGCTGATGGGCAACACTCTAAGAAGTTGACGCCAAGTAAAAATCAAACATCTTTGCTGGAACCGAACCGAGTTGTTGGCGTACTGCCTATTTGCGCATAATCACTGCTATATTCTCCCCATACTTTGTTTGATTATCACTTCAGGCACGGAGATTAGTATGTGCAGTGTAACAAGCTGTGCAAATTTTTCCAACATGAGCTATACACGCCACGTGTTGATGCTAATAAAAGGTCTATCCCTGTGAACACCTGGTTGAAAGGCAATTTCGGCGCTAACCACGATCGTGTTACAACTTTTACAGAAAAGAAGAATGAATTCCATTCCTGGAACCTGAATTTTATGGTGAGCATCAGGGTTTATCGGTGCTATTCACATTAACGAATGCTCTGGGTCGACGTTCGCACACAAACCCGATAAGCTTCACCAAAAAAAGAACAAAAACTAGTTTAATGTTTTAAACACCGATAAAGATGAAGAAGCATATCGGTTGTAGTAGGAACCACTTCCTAAAATTGGCGATCATCGAAATGTCTTCTCAGCAGACGACTCCACAGATTTTTGTAAGAATTTCGACTCACGAGAGGCAGTTTGTAGAAATGCAAATGAACAGATTCGGCACGTTGTGTTAAAAAAAAACTGTTATAGAACTTGCCAACACTGTCAACATGCCTGCCGTTTGATCATTTCGTGGTTCATCAATATTCAGCATGGGGAAACGCATGGCACCATCTTCTTCTATGAGCATTTGTCCCTCGCAGCGTAGTGAACTTTCAAACGTGTTGCTTCTTTTTTCTGTTTTGCCGGTTTCAAAGTCAACGGGTACAAGCCCTAGTATATAACCTTAAAAAAACAAGGGCATTGTTTCATCGCTGTTCGAATATCTTAAACTAGTTCGATTTAGCGAGACAAATTCAAGACAAGACTGAATATAAGTCATATTGTAACATTAAACATGTGTGTTAAACATAATTACAACCGAGTAACAAGTTTGTAGTAATAAAGCCAAAATGAGACCCTGAGAGACAGTAACGTTTGTCTAATAATGTCTACATCACCTCAGGATGGAACTATTATTTCATCGTGCAAAACGATCGAATACCCAACCTTCAAACAGCTACGATCGTGCCTTGCAACTATCATCTAGAAAGTACTGCTTTTGCCAGCAATATAAACAATGAACGCAAGCGCAAATAAACGCTGCCAAAACTGCTGATCGGAATCGTAAGTGTACGGACGAGCTCTGGAGTGTTGAAAAACGGTACGCATGATGATTGTGATGTCACTTTGGCAAACGTCAATGTAACGGTGGAGAAAAATAAAGCGCACAGTAAAATTGGAATGAAGCGTGACTAACGAGGATTTAAGTGATGACAACGTACACGCATGAATGGCAAAAATGATAATGGAACGGTGAGAAATAAATGGTAGAAACAGTTGTTTGGGGGGAAAAAACGGGAAGAAAGCACAACTTTTTACGAGTGAGTTAAAAGTAGAGTCGCGGGATTATGCTTAACTCTTTGCATTTACCAGCAAGTATTGTGTCCTTCTGCGCTCACCTTTGATCAGCTGGTTATTTCTTCATCGATTGCACATGACACCCGCCAGCATCCGCAAATGCAGCGTGCGATTGCAATCCACTCTCCTCCGTTCGTCTCAAACGAGCAGCAACGATGTTGTAGGAAGAACGCGCAATCTAAGGCAACCTTCTCGAGAGCCTTCTAGAGAGTTTAGCGAAAAAAGCATTGCGGTCGTTTCGAGAAACGCTTACCGCGGCTACTGCTGGCATGCGCCTGGGCAAGCCGGGGCAATGTCATGTGATGTAAGAAAATGTTCGAGATCCGATTAGGTGCTCATTGGTATGTGCACGGCAATCTCCCCGGCCCAAGATAATCCATTACGAGCCAACAAATGAACGGGCAATGTTATTCATAAAACTACGCATGTCTATCTCTCTTTCTCTCGCCCTTTGCCTTCCAGCTACTGGAGCGATATTAAAAATACATGCATTAATAATTGCACCAAACCTGTGCATGAGCGCACTGGTGGCAGCAGGGTCGTGATGATGATGGTCTCAGTTCAGATAGTTCGAAATGGACACGGCTATCGAAAACCAAAACATTCTCCATTATGGTTATGAACTGCTGGTGCAAAAACCACACACCATGCGCCTTCGATCAGCTTTGCAGGGTTAACGTTAATTAGATGTTTGTATCGAACAAGGGTGGCAGGCTGCAGGATAGACAACAATAATTAGGTCGTAGGGCGCCGACACAATACATTGGCGATATCTGGATTGTGGAATCATTCTCAGGCGTTTGCCAGGTGCAAAGGTTAATGGAATAAATTCTTAGTGTGTGATTCGTTGCTGCCATAATAAGGTTTTCAAACAGGAGATTTGTGTAAAAATATAGAATTTATTGTTGGGTTCTAAGTTTGTTGCTGGTTAAAGCTCACACGGGTAATATACATTTCTGGCTGTCTGCGTAAGTTTTGCTGTTCTTTGTTCTTGGTGTTGGGGGAAAAAGGCCACGACAGCAACAAGCACTCACGCGCCCATCAGACTAGCAATTTTCAAACCCTTGCATTCATGCGCTACCTAGCCAACCATAGGTTCAACCTACTCGGTTTCCAAACAAACCCGGTTCACCTCTGTACCACTTTTGCTCGTAATGACAAAATTAGCCCAGTACCCTTGCAGTCGGTTGGATGCACGGTTTTCCACACTTCATGGACATTTAAAAAGAGAAGGAAGCTTAACGTGTTCTTTGGCATTTCTTTCGCGCAATGCTTACGGCAGACGTCCGAAGCGTGAAAGGCGTATAACAGTAGGAACCTTGCAATACACACACTCACTTCCTGGTTTGGTTTGAGTTTGTTTGCCAAAGTATGAGTCGCTACGTTTCATGTGCATATATTTTCGTGGAAGAGGCCAACCGAGAAACTGCCTGTGTGTGATTTTGCCCACCGACCATAAGAAAACCCACCATCGTCGTCTGGTGGAGCACCTCCCTCCACACCCCTCAATAGTGTTAATAGGCAAGCTCCTCGCTTGCCTTTCATTCACAGCCTCCCTCTCCCTTAACTATGGTTCAATATTTCGTGCAGTGTCACGCACGCAATTCCATGTGCGCCGATAATTTGTCGTCGCTCCGACCGGTCCCATACATGGGATATTATTTTTGCACGCATTTCTCTTTCTGTCATTACAAGAGAGGCTCGTCGTGGACTGAAAAATGACGTCAGTTCCTCGCGCTTCTTCAACCACTCGAAACGCGCAATAGGTGTGGACCTACTCCAACGTTAGGCTGCTGTTCGGGTGGAGTGTCAATGCGCGTTGTTGATATTTCCTCATTGAGAAATGATTTCTCGAACGTTCGTTCGCACGGTGCAACCTTGTACATGCGAGACCATGTGGAGGATTTCAACTGGTGGCAAAAGCAACAGCAACATAGCTTCCCTCCTCTCAATACACACACGATATGTCGGGGTGTTGTTTCGGAAATGGGCTCCACTCGTACGGGTGGTGTATATTGCGCGTACCTCATATGAAGCAGGGAAGCAAGGGGTAGTCTTTTCCTCCACGCCATCATTTTACCTCGCCATAAAATACCGTGCTCACGTAAAGTCTGCTTAAGCTCGCTGAAACCAGCAGACGAAACTAATCGGGGTCATCATTGCTCTATCAGCGTCGATTGACAAATCTTTCACTAGGTGGTGGAATCCTTCTTCGGCACGTATCACACGAATCATTGTGTCGAATATGTGCCCGCTGTATATTTTCGATTTGACCTTTCGGGGATGATGGTCGGCCCTTGATGAGCGGCACCCTTATTGTTCTTTCTTACGGAGGATGGCTGAAGGCTAGTAGGGTTTTTTTATTCATGGAAAACGGCCAGGCCGTATTGCAGCAAGTTGGGTGGTTGCTAATGATCGAATTAATTCAAAGAATGTGGTTTGCTTCTTGTGTAAAAAAATATACCATCCGACGTTGCTGTAGCCACTTCCGTACATCCAAATTGTTGAAAAGATCTACTGATGTTGCAGAGCGTTAATCTAACGTTTTGTTAGGAGTGATAAGGCTGAGGAAGCACAACAAAAAATTGGCCGATAGTAGACATTACATTTGCTATCATATTATGACCCGCTAGATAAACTAGACATATCAGTAGCATTTTAATCCATTGTACATGGGTTTAAAGGCATTGCATCCTGCCCACCGATAAACCCCTTTGATAGATCGACCGTAGAAATACAGTTGTTTCCGGATTTTGTTAATATCCAACTAGTCCGATAAAGTGAGTAACGACTCTTACTTCACCTTCAACCCTAACCCTGAATGTATCATATGTACCCAAAAATGCATGCCTCACACACATGCGAATGAAGCATATGAGTTCATAAGCGATAACAGTGACGTGCGCCTAGGATCAAAGTCTACACACGCAGCCACACCGTTTGAATCATCGTAGCTGCCCCGTAGACTTGGACCGACTTCTTCGGGTGGGTGTGAGAAGAAGTGTCGGGGATGGGATCTTTGTAGTTCCCGTTTACATTCGCCTTCTGTTTAACGTGGTACATATTTGTACGACGTCTACACGCACCCACACAAGAAAGATGATGCGGATGGCGTGGAGGATGGAGCCAAATAATTGTGCAACAAGTTATTCGTCGCTCTTGAGGAGTGGCTTTGTGGTAGTGGGCGCAGTTGACGAAGCGTTTTCCGCGGGAAAAATCTATCACATGAGAAAATCCATATCATCGGTGAATCATATGGCCTTTTTTTCTAAATCTTTTTTGAAATTCAACGCATGTACGTATTGCAAGGTAACGTTTACGTACCACCCCTCTTATCAGCACGCTGAAAGGGGTTATTCATAATTCGATTACTCACTAGCCGTACGATTTATCAACAGAAAAAAAGAAGGAGGTGGAGTGGTTAGTTAAATGACCACACGCACACATATTGGTCCGCTGTTTTCTTGCGGTTGTCGCCCGCCTTAGGGTATTCCCTCGCTCCCCTGTGTTTAGCTGCTTCTGCCGTATGCTGACCAATCACAAAACGCGCTTCACAATGTTTTGTGGAGCAGACAGTTTTGGAAATCGATACATGTCGATTTCCCACTGCGTTTGTGGGACAAAGTACGTGTGAACGCACACAAACACACCGTCACGTTCATGATAATGTTCACCTGTTTCGCCGGTCTCTTCCAGCCGCAATTTCCTCTGCACAAGGCATTCAATACGTCACTGCAGTACCGAACACAACCCTCTCCATCATTAGTGTGAAACAGTAAGTTTTTCCTTCGCATCTGTCCTCTCCGTGCTGCACACCCACGGGATAGGGATTTACTTTCGGCGCGGATGGGCATGTGATGAGTTTTTGGGGGCCACTATCGATAAGCCTTCGCTATCTCTTTGCCATCAATCGTGAGCAATAAAAAGCATGAAGCTGATACCCCTATAATATGCGTTCCGCATGGTGTATGACGGCCGTGAAGGCCTGTCCGTAAGATACACGGAATAAATGCATGACCTGCGGAAACTGTACTTGCGTTTGGTTACGTTGCTTTCCATTAAGCAGTACGTGGATGCGAAGAACAGTCTCTTCCCGGCTTCACACTTCGCTAGCACGTCCGACTACAGGATGAATATGTCCTTGCTTTGCTTGCAAGGAGAACGATGAGGTGGGTCTATTGGATTGTTTGTTCGATTGTTTGCGACGGTCCGTCAACTGCATCCTGTGACATCCCAGAAGGAGGTGTACATACTGGGGAAGGAATCGGCCAAGGTGACGACGGCGCGCTGTTTCAGGCCTTTTAGTTTTCTACTTGCACCAAACTGGAAGTTGTTGTCTACAGCACTACCGTCAGAGAACAGGTGAAGAAAAGGTGCACCCATACCGCGTAACTGTGACAGTAGGCCATATGATGATGATGGGCAATGCTATCTAGATTTATCGCCCTTCTTACTCTAACAACCGGTAGCCAAGTGGCCCGTCATAACAGCTGAATTTGACGCGCTTGGCATGCTCCTTTCGCAGCTGTGTCAAAATAGATGATGTCACAACTCCGGATGAAATTTGTCCGATTCGCCTTCGCTGTTATCTTGCATTATGTACGCAATAGGGATGTACTTGGCACTCAGCAATTCACGATCAGAAGACAAAACATCTTTCTTTAATGCCGTTCGTTTTTCGTTTCATGGAAACAATCGACCCACAACAGCCGGCACAGCGCACGAACGGTTCACATTCGGCAAACCGCTATCTCACACACCATGCTGTCGTACACTTTGCAAAACTTACTACTTTTGGTTGCACCTCTAGAATGGTAGCTGGTGTTAGAATGCAAAGCTGTAGAATTCCCCGATTCGATGAAGACAATTTGGCCACGAAACACGGTAATGGGAATGCTAGCGCCAATCCAAGAACTGAACTCACGCGCTATAAACTACGGCACCATACACACCCATTCGCAAGAAGATAAAAACGCCGAAAGTGCGTTCTGTCTCCATCTCGCTTGCACGGCCAGCTACGATTGTGAGAGCGGTGCGACAGCTAAATGTTTTCTTAACCCGAAGAAAAACTACTTCCACTGGCTAAAATTAGCTTGCAGGAAACAAACCAATTGGCATTAGACGGTGGCCACCTAGGAAAGCACGGAAAAGAAACAATCGTGGCTACCACACACCAACATCCGAGGGTCCACGCGTACAACACTACCGTGAAACTTTCTTTCCAAAACGGGAAAGTACGATATCGCGCCACATGGCAGACGCTGGATATGCGGAGCGCTAATTGCATCAGGTTGCTGCGTTTCGCAATCAGACAGAACAGTGCAACAACTATACAATCAAGCAAGAATGATCATGAAACACCACGGAACTAACAACGGATTCGAAGATAGACAGAACAGCGGATAAAATAACACAGATCCTTCCGGCAATGGACAAAGGAAGGCGGCTCGCAACATTCAAACTTATGGGCGGAAACACTGCTGATGCTGCTGGGTTGTTGATCTTTCTGGGGCTGATATAAAAAAAAACCTTTATCTTTCCAACGGTTACCAACACATCACCATCAAATATGAAGCTGCAAATAAGTGGCTAATCGAATCGATCACATCTCGTAGGAATAACACCATCCAAATCAACATACTCGGTGGACACAGCAATGCAATATGAATTCACTCGCTGGGGAAAACCACACATGTCACGCACGCACGAAACACACAGCAGCTGGTCAGAGAGAAGCGTATCGGAGAAAGCTGAAGCAACGAGATCCCTCCCAACCAGAAGATATCCAGAAGCATTGGTTCAATTCTAGTAAACAGAAACTCACTATTTTACGCTGAGCTGCGGCAAATCAATCCTTCGGCAGGAGCGCGAGCAAAACACGTCCGAACTTTTCAAGCGCTACTAACACAGTACGGTTTGAACCTGAGATACGCTATACGCCGTTGCCCGTTTGTTCGCCGACCGATGCCGAACGGCTTGATCATCTGTCACTTGTTTTAACTGTTGACAGGACTGCCGGTGGCACTATGGGACATTCAAGTTTCGAAATGCTAGAAATGTATGTACGAAATGCTGTAGAAGAGCATTTAGAAGGAAACTAACCACAAGCTCTCTAAATTTTCATTTATTTGTAATCTACTATGCTTTCGTGTTCTTAAGAGAAGGTGTTAAAAAATGAATTCGTATAAAGTTTTGCGATATCGTCTGGTTTTCATTCGCACTGAATTCGTATGTACGATCTTTCATATTTAAAAAAATAAATTATTACACCTTTTTTAAGGTGTTATGGATGTGTTTGAATAGAATAAAGGAAACACTACGTAAGGGATTTATGTTGCTGGGTAATATGGAAATTTAGATTTCGCCTTCGAAATTCGAACATGCTATTTAAATATTTAGATACATTTCATATTTTAGATCAATTTCAATTTGATTGTGCCGCGGTGGGATGCATATGTGAAACAAATTGTCTTGTGAACCATGATTAACAAAATAAATCACGCAATACCATTGTAATTCGAATAACATGTATTCTGTTTTGTCGATCGTGACAACCCAAACTGGATAGTAGCAGGAAAAAGTTTGGTTCTACTGGTTCTTGGTTCTACATACAAAAACAGGCACGACTCTTTTGTGTTGTAACCACGTTTGATGCTCAAATCAAACAATGGAGTGCAAATTTAATTGATCAGTAGGTAAATTAATGGAGTGGCAAATTTAATTGATCAGTAGGTAAATTAAAAGTTCGACGGTTAAATCGAAATATAACAACGCATTTTAAAACTGTTTCAAGAGTCACTTGCCTTTTTAAGCTACTGTTAAGGTAATTTATATCAAAATGAATACATAAGGCGTGTTATTGCTATTAAAATTGAAAAGAATGTTTATTGCTTTTTTTAATTATTGTCAACAACGTCCTAACATTTAATGTTAAAGTGTGTTTAATATCACATGTATTGTCCAGCAAACCCTAATACCGTAACGACCATAACATCCCTGTTTCATTGTCAGTAAGTACACCGATATCCCTTAATAACTAGATTAGTACTAAGGTACGAGAGCCAACCTGTAAGTAATAGTAGTAAATGACGTTTCACTCAAACGAGGTCGAAACCGAATATTTCTTCTAGACTATAATCAAAATTCCTAAAATCCTCCTCATATAGTAAATACAACCGCCTCAGGGTCTCTGAAGGAATGTCGTTAAAATAATGCTTCAAGCGTTCCCGAGTGCTAGAAGATTTGAACACCGTCGGAAAGCTTAGACCATCTGCACCGGCAAGATGCAGCGCTAGAGAGGAATCATCCGTCAACGTTTCATATTTGCCAATGACATTGTAGTGCACCAAACATGGGTGGCAAAGGTGCGAAATCGGTTCCCAGTGTTCGTTGAATGACATGTTGCCACTCTTGCTTAGCTCCGGCGTTAACAAGTACTGTACGAATTCGTTAAACGTGACATCGTTGGCATAAGTGAGTGATTCGTTTGTAGCGTGTAGTCGAAACGATTTGATAATTGTTCTTCCAATGCGGGCCTGCAAAAAGAAAGATGATATGCTACTGTTGCTTGCGTACTGTCTGCACACTGGCATTGTCCAATGCCGGTCCGTTACTTTACCTGGAAGTATTTGGCACTTTTGGAGTTTCCCTCCAGCTTGTTGCGAAAGGCTGATAATAGTCTTTCGAACGGGTGTCGCACCAAGACAAATCGGTTATAATCTGCAAGCACAGCAATTTTGTCTTCGTCGTTCAACGATTGAAACGTCTCAAACATACCATACGAATGTGCCAGATCAGCAGGAATTTCCAACGGATCCATACCGTTCCATTTATTTATCAATATCATCATTACACGTTTCCAATTTGTGCATGCAACCTGTAAATGGTGAGAGGATAAGAAATTAGTATTTTGTAAGGGACTGTATTTTGTTTTTAAAACTATGATACCTTGGGAACGTAACAATATAGAAACTTATGTTCACGATCGATCAGCAAATGGTCCGTGGGAATTTGCCTCAGTTTTTCCAACCGTTCCATAATATCATCAGTTAAATTGTATTGGCACGCCTTTTGGAGAACATCTTGACGGTATAGATTGTGCGCTTGTGTTAATTCGTACTCGTACTCCTTGTACCCGGAAGTAAGAATAGAACTGTCTGCCTCTTCCGTTGGCCAATCACTAGCTTCCTGATACGGAACAAGCAAGATGCAAAACATAACCGTTTTCCACGTGACACACATTTTGAATATCACTACAAAGTTGCATTAATATGTACGTAGGTATATTGTCACTCGAATAGAAACAAATGCTCTTCCTTTGGTCATCGATGTACAATTTGGTTTGTTGTTGTGGATAGGTGCTTCAATGCGGTCTACGTATTTTAAGCAGATAGTTCGCACATCGCAGCTCAGGTGGTTTGTTTACATTTCAATGTCATAAACAACACGTCATCTTCCAGCTAAATTGTTATTAGTGGAGAATACAAAAAAGAACGTTTATTGTAGAGTTTAACTTCTACGTCCCAGAGTTTATTGGAAACAGGTTGGGAGAAAAAGTATGAAGTTTTGTAAAATTACCCGATTCTTTACCATACGCCTTTTACCTGCACAACAACATTAACCTGGAACACGAACAAGAGGTGGGACTAAATGTTGTTGAGACCGCCATGATAGATGACATGACAGTACGGACAACAAATAATTTTTCGTTTCAATACACTGTGGTCAGAACACGTGAATTTCTGACCTAAGTTGTATTCATTTTAATACCAAGAGTTTAAAACTAATGCATTTCTATTCATGTTTATTCTGTGGCTTCGGTTTTAGCTTTGAAGAAAAGTTTCCTTCTTCAGAATTTTGAGGGTTTATTTATATGAACCATTGCAATGGATATGTTAACAGTTCGTTCGTGAATCAGATTTCCTCCGGATTATAAAGGATGAGTTTTTAATTCATTATTGTCTTTATTATGAACGGCTAAGGTCGTAGAATAGAGTTCCGTTGCTGCCAAATAACTGACACAAATCAAATATACTTGCACGATGGTCAAATTAATATGATTTATTGAAGCGATTTACAAATATGGGTTTATGGTATTTCCGTAGCATTCGTTCAAATAATCATAGAAGCACTCTTATATACTAAAAGGTGTGAATGCACTAGAAGAAGTGTATCCAATTGAATCCAGGAAGTGTGTAATATATTAAACGGAGGCTACACTTTTGGACTATCTACTTGGTTCATCCCCTGTGCTGACATCTGAAACAAGCGCAACAAAGTATTGAGAACAACGATTAAAACCATGGAAGCCGGTTTGCTTCTACTGGGAGTACTCACTTTTGCCATCACAGGCAACGATTTTTACTTTGTCCACTCGGGCGAACTCATGTACTTCCCGAAACTCAACATCGTTCAACATCAGCGTCCATACGTTGTCACAGAAGCGGTAGGTGTTGAGTTTGGCTGCTTTGAAAGTGACACGGGACTTTACCCGGTTCGATAAAGCCGCATTGATAGATTTATCGAACTGCACCAAAACTCGCCCAGCTAGTTGTGGAGTAATTTGTCCATACTAAAAGTATCAGTACAAAAAGATGCGATTGTAAAACGATGCTATTGTGTACCATACGGTACATGGTTCGTTGATGGCCATACCTGAATCAGCTCGTCCAAACTCTCCTGCAGGGTGTTACCCAGTGTAGTGTTCCGGTACAGTTGATAAGACATACTTGCTTCCTAGATTTATGCTTTTACCGATTGCAGCGTTGAAATTAAATGATCGTTTCTGTCTCTCGCAGACTTGTGGTATTCCAAAATGAAGCAGCTTTGCAGAATGATAAAAAATCAAAACACTCCCAATGACAGTTGTTGGCAGGGATTGTCAAACAATGTCAGCTCAAATTTCAAGCCGTATTTTGCTGCATTGCCATTCATTTTCAAACTGGCCGTTATTATCATTTCTTCAAACAAAATATTGTTGTATTCTATTGAAATAACAAGAACGTTTATTTTAGAATAGAATTCTTAAGCGAAAAGTATTTCATGCCCAAAAACTATCTAAATGTAATACCTTTTGGTTATTTTGTTTTCGTAAGGTAAATTTTTTTGAAAGTGTAAGTGAAATAATTTTGGATTTGTCTGAATAAAAGCTGTGTGTAAAGATTTTCGATAACTATGGTTGAATGCAAGCATTTAGTTTGGCATTTGTTCTGACATCAAGCAAAATAAGATGATTCACGAAAGAACAAAACTTAGCTAAAATTTACAAGAGAGAATAATCTGAATCTCCTTGTGTCTGATTGTTTTTTTCTCATTTAAAATGAACATGTAGTTTAGAGTCTCCAGCGTTAAATTGACCGCTTTATTTTTTTCGTGCAGCGTATTTACCAGCCACAACTCATAAACACTGCATTTATTGGCCATCCACCAGTAGCACCTCATTTCCTTGTGTGTTCACCCTATGCCGCGGTCCTAGCTTGAAATGGTAATCTGATATTTTCTATTGCTTTCCGATCACGCGCCGCCTAAACTAAGAGAACCACCGTGGCAATGGTAATGATTGTTTGCCAGCACCGTTTGAGCGCTGTGGCCCCGTTGATGCCGGGTACTGAAAGTGCTGCCAGTCCATTAATGGGTAGGAGTTCATTTCCAGCACCCCGCCCAACAAATACCTTTACCGCAGAGGTGGAAAGGTATGTGAATAATGTCTCATCTTTTCCAAGCGAAATAAGCTCGTCACTGGGAAGGTAATCGGAGTTGGTGTGTTTGGGAGTGATTAAAAATAAACGGAAATATTTCGGAAATCGTGATTCTGCCGTTGTCCATGATGGACGCGGATCCGGAGTGTGTCCAGGAATCGACGAGTATCGGGGTTCGCGTTGGATGCAAACAGATCCAAAGTCACTCCGATGCCTTCGCTGCTTTATAAATGCTTTTTCGTTTACCTTTGTTTCTATTCAATCTTGGCGGCGTGGGCCTTGTTTATTTTGGACCATAAATGTCAACTTCCCTCGCTGCCACAAAATAAAGAACCGCAAAAGAGAGTATAGGTAGGGATGTTGGTACAAATAAAAAAAAAAAAAACATCTTCACCTACGGTTCTCGATCATGGGACCCGGGACGGGAGGGAAGTTACAGGCAACGGGGAAGCGATCACACGGTTCGATGAAATTAATGACGTTGACAGAAGGCAACGAATCGTTGGTAGACGATCGAGTCGAGGCTAGAGATTTCCCTCTGAAAAATACCTTCCCCAAACAATGCAACCGCAAGTTCGACAGTTCCTCGGGCGAGATATTGTTACCCAAACAGTACGCTTCCGATTGGGGTGTGCCAAGCAGGACACGGTGGAGAGTAAATGGAAAATTCGCTCTTTTCCCACCGTGTCTGCTGTCGGTCGTTATTTTCGTTTTAATTGAAATGAATGTTGTCCGGGGTCGTCTTGCCGTACCGGGGCCGAGCCTTCCGGAATAGGCAGCAGGAGTAATTTTAAGATTTTTCCACCTCAACTAACTCGCGTGCGGCGGGTGCTGGATTGATGGTGACATCGTGACGGAACGGCGGTAGGATGGATTGGATGGCTAAGATTTGCTCTCAATTATTCATCAATCGGGTACTGGGAACGCCACGATATCAATCCGAGGGCATGGTGGTAAGTGTGCATATTTTTTGTTTTATTCTTATTTCCCTTTGGTCCGCTACAGTAAAACCTATGCTCACGAGCGTATGGGAGCGTGTAAATGCAGAACAAATAAAACCTAGCCCCGCGGAAAATTGCCACCGAGCACGCAGCAACGAAGGCAGTGTGCTTCCAGCTGGACCAATAAAGATGAATAAAAATAAACATAAACAGCCGAGGGAACAAGCCGTAGTGGAGAAATAAAAGCATCGTAAAAATCATTGAACAGAGGGGAATACAACGACTAATCAAGCGAAGAATCGAATATTAGTACAAGTAGCTACAGGCTAAGAATACCAACCGAATATCTCATAAGCACAAAGAAGCACCAACAGACGGATAATTAATCTTCAATCTGTGTGCCTATGTGTGAAGATTCGTCTTCCGCTTTGCTCTAGTTTGAAGGGCCATAATTTCAGCGCAAGTAACAAAACGCAGGAGAAAACGTGAATGGAAAATGTTCTAATTAAAATTACATTCCCTGCTTTACATCACAGAATATAGGTACATTTGAATTATGCGCCTGAATGCATGCAATTAAGTGTTGTTTTGCAAGTACCTATTTGCCATCGTTCCATCTTGTCTGCACTTCTTCTCAATGTCGACGAATCTTCACGTTTGCAATGACTGAACGTTTAGTATTGTATGGTTCACTAGCTCCAATAAGTTGTGGCACTGCTTTCGATTGGTTTCCCATGGCCATACACTCCGTTTGTTGTCGCTCGTGTCGTCGATGTCGGGATGTGTGGATGCAGCTGGCTGGGATGATGTTTGTTTTATGAAATACGTATTACCGGCAGGCCAGAGAGAGGCATCATCCGCTGGAACGCTCGTAAAAGTGCATACACAGGATGGAAGAATATTAAGAGGCGCTTACGATTCGTCTATGCGTTGTTTGCGGCTCTCGACTGTGTGAGCCGGTGGTGAAAGATAAATAATGATTATTTTCGGTCGTTTTGCGTTTGTGTTGTGTTTGTTGTACACCGAAAACAATGGAAAGAGTAGCGACAGAAGGAAAGGATGTAAGGAGTTTGATTGGTTAAAGTAAGATTGGGTTATCAGAACGCCACGTTTGTTCTTTTTGGTGCAAAAAGTGATTATGGATTAATCAAATACAGTTGTGAAAGCCACCGAAGAATAAATATGTAAATAATGTGGAGAATTAATTATAAATTAAATTATACCAAAACTCAGAAATAGGGCATTAACTCGCCTTTTTCATCAGCTCTGGATGTTGTATTCTTAATTCTTAATATTAAAAAAAATACAACAAATTTTGCTTTGGGTTAGCAAAAAGTCATTTGTACCTCGCTCTTGAAATTCTCCAATTACTTTGAAAAATCTATTCTACTTCTTATTAAACTTATTGATACTACGGTTCAACGGTATGGGTGGTATTCGATCTATCGTCCTACTGTGTGAAGACTGGCGACGCTAATAATCCAATAGATGATTAATCATATTAGAACTTAGTTTTCGAGTGCTATTTTTAGAAACGACTAAACGAATAAAACCTCAAATATTGTGCATTATTCCATTTTATGATCGATAAGTTCGACAAACATTCAGCTTTGTTCGATAATTTGTACCGAAAATATCGCTACGGCACTTACAAATCCGAACCGAACGATCATTCGATTGAGCACGAAAGAGAAACGCATAGAAAGAAGACATAAACATATAGGTTCAGCCTGCAGCAAATGTTTCCTAGCCAACGGAAAATCCATCTAACGGTCACATTTTTTTTTCGGTAACCCTCGCCCCCTGCTCGAACGGTACTTAAAATAAACAGCAATCATTTCGGTCTGTTATTATTGGGTGTCGGGTTTTTGTGTTGCCTGCGTGCCAGTGGTCTAGTATGGGATTTGTTTTTCTTAATTACAAACTACTTAAGCGATATCGATTGTTTTGCTTCTCGATTTTGACAGCGATATCCCGGTCCGTCACTGGGTGGGACCGCGCTAAGCAGTAAATCGAACACCCTCCGATCGTGGTGATCCATCTTATTAATTGTGTGCGCCAATGTACGCATACATACGCAAGATAGGGTGGGAAGGGAGAGGGAGGGGGTGAGGGAAATGTGAACATAGTGGCTTAGTTTTGGGTGGGGTGGATATCGCTGCCCGCAATTTGCTGGTCAGCCAGGCTGCGTTGAAGGAATGATAAATTTAGTTTCAAGCCTGGCTTTTCCGTTGCTGCCTTCCAAGATGAAATAAATCATTTCTTTAATTTTTGTTTGTCATTTGTCACCGCAGCAGATTTTCGAGCATCCGTCCTCGAGGAAGATAGAGAACCAAGGCCACGGATTCGAACATGGTCTCACGTTTGTCTTTTCGTGTCTCGTCCCTTGCGTCTCCGGCCATGCAGCTGATGGGTTTTTGATGCGGCCAGGAAAAACTATCCGAATTAACTGCAGCACACGAAGAAGCAACTGGAGTGCGGGTGGTGGTAAAACTGAATGAAATGAATTATGGTTCCGTAGGTCGTTAAACGGAGCAGACGCGTTTGGAGGCAATCGAGCGGACCGGCGTACGGTACGGAGGTCCAATCGGAAAAACAGGTGTTACGCGTAACAAGGTTAGCGTTGGAACATGGATGGAAGTGTGATAGGAAAAGCGCCGGAAAACCCTATGCAGCCAATGTGCCGGCCGGTCGTCGCCCGGGTTGCCCTTCGGATGCGGCTGCATGATGTGTAACGATTTGCTTTTAATGTGTTTGATGTTTGACTTTGTTTTTATGATGGCATTTATCTCACTGCAAAGCTTACCGGTTAAGCTGGCTGCGGTTGTTTGCTGCACTGGGGTGTATGTTTTTTTTCGTCCCTGTTTTCCCTTTACACTGTCGTGCTTTGTGATCGATTGCGCGATTGGTTTTGTGTTTAAAACGAGCTAATGTTACCGTAGAGCATTATTTAATAAGCGATAATCAATCGAAAAACATTAAAATTCTCATGGAAATCGTAATTCGAAAAGTGGTTATCAAACAAAGTGAAAATCGCATTAAATGATTTCTTTATGCGAATACTTGTTCCGTTTCATATGCGCTTTGTTTGAAAACCTTATCCGAACATATAAATAATTTTAATACTAAATATTATTTCACGTTGGTTGACCGCAGTGATTCATCGTTACATCGGCACTGCTATATGCTAACTTCTCGACTCATTTATTTGATTTCCACTTCTCATTGCTTAAAATGCTGATTAATTAGTTTTTGTTTGTCTCATAAACAGCAATAACCTAATTGCAATGCCTCCAGTTCATCTAAAATAACTTGAAAAGTTGAAGAGGTAGATGCAGTATAATAAAATCGGTTCGTTTATTTTTCCATATTTTACGCGTACTTTTAAATTGGAGAAAAACAGTTTTGGCAAATGTTTAATTATGAAATCTGTCTAGGGTTTCTTGGGACATACTGATGCAGAAAATGGTAGTCATAGTTCCTGACCACACCTTCAAGATTCAATCCTTTCTCCTTCCTGTTCTAAGTACCATGAATTCAAGTAAGAGGACTCTCATCCTACATTTATTTGCAAACTACATCATACATATTGTTGGAAACAACAATACTGTGATTGATGTAACAATCCCTGAATGTTCTTTGAAACCCTGTCTTCCTTCTGTGTATGCCTTTATAATTTATGTACTAGAAGTTTATTTGAAATAAACATTTTATAAAAAAGAAATGAAAATGATTGTTTTTCATTTGGGTGAACGTATATAGTATGAAGTAAGGTAGCTTACACCCTGAGGAAAATGCAGTCTAAGCTCACCACGTAGACAATTTAATTTAATTTAATTTTTTAGTTAGAAACTTTAACCAATACCTGAATCTATAATGCAATTCACAATGGTCTAGAGACATTTCCTTCTTCAAACCGTGAAAGGGCACATTTTATTTTCTCATTTGCTAAACTCATCTGTATACCAAGGTTTGTAAAGTTTTATTTATGCCACAGTCATTTTAAGTTATTAATTTGTTGTATTAGATTTTATATGTCTAATTATGAGCAGAGCCTTATAAGCTTTATTTCTTTGATTAGTGCACATATGTTTCTCAAAAAAATTATTGTTTGCATTGTATACTGTATATAACACGTTTATATTTAAAAAAAATGTTAATACATTCACAATACCATCTTCGATTATTTTAATGTAGATTTCGTTAGA
This sequence comes from Anopheles culicifacies, assembly GCA_000473375.1. NCBI lineage: Eukaryota > Metazoa > Arthropoda > Insecta > Diptera > Culicidae > Anopheles > Anopheles culicifacies. The sequence goes on from KI422481.1 coordinate 94,221, forward strand.
TTTATTAACACAAAATAATCAAAATATTCGTCATTTGTCGCATAACTTGCCTTCCAACAGCCCGGTTATGTTACACCACCATATCTGAGTGCCATGTTTTGATTTTGTTTTGCTTTCTGTTATGTCTCTCGGGAGGAGTATGGGATGGCGTGGTTTTCCATCGTGTTTTGTGTGGAAATCGGCCACCCATCGACGAAAAACCCGGCATGCACGCGATAAGAGCTCGGGGAAAAAATCGCCCAGCTCGTGATTGCTTCGCCAGATCGGGCGTGAGTGCGTGAGAAGGAAAACCGGAAAACTCGTTGAACGATCGGGACCGAACTGTCGAAAACCCGGACTCGAAATTCGTGAGTGCTTATGGTCGGGTGTGATTCGTGCCTCAGCACGTTCGGCTACCGTAAACGCAACGCTTCGGATCGCTGGCGCTTCAGCTGGACGAGAACTCAGTGCAGACAGCTGCGTTAGTCTAGGGACGTTATCTGTCAAGCGAACAGCAGCGCTGGTCGCATACGTATTGTGGTGCGTTATCTGCAGGTTCTTATCGAACGGTAATCCCGGGATAATTCTACTACTGCTGAACGGATCTGAGTGATTGAGTCTATATTGTGAGACATATGGTTTTGTGGATAAATGGTGATTCGCATTTTCTGCTGCTTGGGGCACGATCCTTTGCTTAAGCTTATCGTTTGGCTAACTGTGTTGCGAGAAATGTGCTACATGCGTGAAATATGTCGTAATTGATGCGTTGAAGTATGTCAAACCGGCTTAGTGAAATGACAGTTTAAATTTTGGCGCCAAGTAGTGAATTAATTGTTTCTCGTCGACATCGGCCGATCCGGAACTATTGTCCGTTGGGTTGATAACGGATGTGTTGGTAGTTTACGGGTCATGCGAAAGAAAAAGTAAGGTCCAGACAGCTGCCTAGCAAGAAGATTGTGGGTGTTTGTGTGGTGAGTGTGGTAAAAACAAATCGTTAAACAGGATCACCCTTACGGTGCAGCATTGCACCAAAAACGTCATCCAGTGTACAGTGTAGGTGGCAGGATCGCGGGTGGATTTTCAATAAATAATCCTTAATTATTCAGCACAATTTACTCAATGAAATGGTTAGCGGTGAACGAATGCATTTAAATTTTATAATAATGTAGATTTATGGAAACGCGTTTCTGGAACAGTGCGTTTTCGGGTCGGATTTTCTAGGGTCCCCAGCAGCCCAGCTGCATTCCGAAAGGGGCGCGTATTTTTTAAACGCGGCGTTAAACGCGAGTGCACAGTTGGTGTGAAATCCATTACGCTAGCAGGTGCGCGTGTGCTTTGCGTACAAGTTAAAAGGCAGATAGTAAATTAAAATCGGATACAAATCCATTTGTGAAAAGGAAGGCGCAGCCATACGGCCAAAAAAAGTGGAGAAAAAAATAGTGAAGTGATATTGCAATCACACCCAGGATGCCCGATGCATACCGAGGCCGGTTGAAAAAAAAGTTACCGTAAAGAATAAATCACAGGAAGGATACACATGTGCACCGTGCCAAATGTGCTATAAAATGAGCCAGACGAATGAAATCATCGGCTAGTCATTAAAAGGGGCAATTTCGTGTGCATTTGAATGTGTATGTGTGGGTGAGCATTCTTGTGTGGGAGTGTACGTGCCTGTGTGTGTTTGTGTAATCCGTTAAGCGATCCGAGTCATCAACAACAATCTACAACGCAAGTTGCGCAAACGGAAGTGTTCGGGACTCCGATTTGAATCTGTTCTCACGCGGGAACGGAATACAGAACAGCGGAAGCAACGATCACCGGCGGCATTTGCAGGTATGGTTGGCTGCGGGTGGGACTACAGCACTGAGAACTGTGCAAATGATGAATAATGAAAAATTGATTGATAATTATCGAGAGCATTCATTGGCTTTTGCCGGTGCAGACAGTGGGCACTGCAGCGTTAGTACGTGAGCATGATTTTAACTTTTGGGCGGGCAGTGCATAATGCTGAAGAGCACGCTTTTATCAGGATGTTGCGGTCTTAATAAATCGTAATTAGCTTCTTTTATTCGGCGGTTTCATATCTTGTTTAAAGAAAGGGGACCGTAGTTTATTGAGCATATTTATTTTCAGCATGACCGTTTACTTGACCGGGACTTTTCAACAGCGATACGAATTACCCATTTGTTCAACTCATTTGTTTAGAGTTGTTCCATAAGTAAACTTGGAATTTTATTATCGATAACTAATGTTGGGGTCAGTCATACCTTCCACTAGAGTGGAGGTGTTTTGAGGTTTACGACTTTTCCGTTGTTAGCTTTCCATACGAGCTGGCATGCCAAATCAGCCAACTATTTCTATATTAGAAGTTTCGAACATCTTCACGACAAATATAAAAAAAAAATGGCAAGCAGGCCTGTGGCAAGTCATGCAATTTTTCTTATATTTTATCATTACTAATAAGCATAAAGCAGAAAATAAAAATTTAGTTCATATAAAAAAAAATTTGAGCTTAGCATAACATTTTCATCAAAAATTGTCAATAACTTACATAGTATTACAGGTTTCAATGCACTGGTCGATATGTTTGACTCGAATGTTTGACAGATACTGTTTTAAGAGCTTAGCTAAGATGTAACTTAAAGTATGATCAATCCCACTAATGAAAACATTTGATGAAACAGAAGAGCTGAAAGGAACTACTGGGCGGCTCCATGCTGGTCTTGTGCTAATGGCGTGACCCGCAAGAACGACTGAAAAGTCAGCTAAGCGTAGATGCAATCGAGAATAGTTGAACATCACTGTGTATATCTGTATATCTGGATGGATTAATCGGTCTTGGGCTACCGAACCTAAAATCAGGCTGATCTATTTTAATTCTAAAATTTGGGAACCTCATTCGTATATCTGTGGAGCTAGCCGTTGGTAAAACTGTTCTGTATTTATACTCTTCCTAACTAGGCATCTCGAAATGACGATATCGGATTTTCTTTTATTTTACACGATTTTGTCTATCCCAAAACTCGAGTAGGCCTTATTAGGCCCCTAGTAGAAACGTTGCAGTAGAAACCTGAGTGGAAAATATTCCTAAGCAGTAACGAATTACTACTCAACTGGTAATAAGATTTCATATCAAATATTTTAAATACAATAAAATATTTAAAAAATATATATATATATAGCGAATTGAACATCAAGTTTAAATTGTGTAACGGCCCTTACAAATTGTACACCAGCCTCGCTTTAAATGTTCGTTAGCTGTCAGCGGATACATGGGGACTGTATTCAACCTTTTTGCCATGGTTTTAAATACACAATACGGATTGTCTGTTCTCTCGGAACAATAAAATTATACTTCGAAAATAAGTGAAAATTTTCGCAATGCCTAATTTTATGTTCTCTGTAATGAGTGATAGGATAAATTACTGATTTTTCGGAGAAACTTACCAAGATACTCTTGTTTACAGCAAAAAGCGCCGCACAAAAAACATACATCATAAATTGGTCTCTTAACTGACTGGCGTTTGTTGTACCATTCGGTAGCTAGCTTTATGAAGTCTGATTTCCGCGCTCTAAAGGGATTGGTTTGGTGTGCACTGTTTGTATGTAGGTGTTTTTTTTTTATTCTACCAAATGTGACACATTTTTTCGACCTACGAACGCCTTTCTACCTGTTACTGCTTACCCAAGCAAACTTGCCCTAACGCCACAACATACATACACAGAAGTAAGGATGATGTGTATAAACATGTTTTTTAACGAGCTTTCCCTAAATCATAGAGCATGTGGCACGAGCACGGGATGGGCAGCAGTTGGGTCGCTCTGTTTACATGTTTATTGCCGTTGTATCGCAACTGTAATCGGGGAAGGCAAAAAGGTAACTTTTATCCTTTCAGTCCTTTGCCAAAATCTAACGGAAAGTTCATGGAAAAACGCTCCGTACCAGCGAATGTCCTACACGGACTGTTTGCGCGACGTTATCATATAAAATGTCGTCAGTGTGTGTGTATTTTTTTTTGTATGAACATGATCACCAAAATGGAGCTATACACGTAACGTTCTGTGCTGGAACTTCATTTGTGCGTATTTTCACGTGATGTTTCTTGTTCTAAAAGCTCCATACGCCCAGTGGACCTTCTTTGCTACCATGGTCGAACGAGAGCCTTCCCGTATGTAATAAATCTCTAATGAAGATTGTTGCCGCCAGCCTGCCGCGAAAATGTATCGGGCTATTTCGGTGAAACAACAGCATACACTGTGCAGTTTCGTTGTGATAAACATCAGTCTGGCAGTATTAATTTTTTGCACACTCCACGCGGCTTGCGTACCCCGCGTACAAAGCGATTTATTGTGCGAAAAGGACCGAAAGGGATCAAGTTCGGTATTATTTTTTTCTTACGATTGTCTTACATAGAACATCCTGTATGCGAACAGATATGGGATTTTTTTCAACTTCTGATCACATGTCCAGTTTACCGTTGCTGGTGCAGTTTGCTGTTGTAAGAATTATACCACTGGATCCTTGTCGATTCTGTGTCGGCCAGTTCCAGCCAAGAAAACCATACTGATATGAGGTTGTATTTCTTTTCAATGGAAAACTTACTGTTGCCTGAAAATATGTTAATACCGCATTAGATGTAAAATATACGTAACAAAATTGTTGTGTGTGATTGCATCAATGATTTTATGTTGTTTGCTGTACATGTGAATGCGTATTTGTGTAATAACGAAATAAATGTCGATTCCCATTCGTGTGAGTGCTCATGACTACTTTTTCCCCTTGACATTTTCTTGGTCAACCACAGACCACCACCAGCGTACATGCTTTCGATTCCGACTTTTTAATATAAAAATTCCACCACGCAAAAATGTTTCTCCATTTTGTGCTATCGCTTTCGCATGCCGAGAGTTAGTGAAGCTTTACTAAAAGGCATCTGACGAAACACATATTATGTAGGGTTGTAAGCATAGCAAAAGAAACAGGAAAAGCATATTGAATAATTGAATGGATCGTGATGCTCGTGCCAGTGTAAAGTACATTGGGAGAAAAAATACATGGCTAAAGGTAGTTAAAAACGAGTCCCCGTGGAAGTGGAAATTCATTTTAAACACGTTAAATAGCGTGCTTTATTGGAACGAGATTATTACCGGTTTATGTCGCTCCACGCTACTTGTTACATTGAAATTGAGGAGCAATTTTTACTGTGCTTCGTTATGCATAGCAGTACGATTGGGTGTATAAACGATGCAAATTACTTTAATGATTACCTACCACATTGATATTGGTTCGGCAGGTTTAGCCAAAGAAAAAGCGCAATAATAGTGGAATTTAAAAATTCTTCATGAAAAAAGTCTTCTTTACACATGTAATAGTACTTTAATGTGGAGTAATTATTAACCTTGGACGAGTCAGTGGTATAGATGGTAGAAGTGTCAACCTTTCATATTATCCTGTTGCGAGTAAATAGAAGCCATGCATTCCAGAAATGGCAGACTAGTACTTCTCTAGGTTCTAGTGTCAAAGATGAAAAATAATTATTAAGGGTTTATTTATAATTAAAACTTTTTCTTCGTACTTTCTTTAAAACGGATGTTGAATGTCACATTTTTGGCATGAAATGCAAATGATAATAAAAATAAAAAATATAGACCAACACGGTGTATGTACTTAGGAAGAAGTAAATGAAGATTTAGGAATTTAACACAAACAAAGATTACGTATTATTTCAACAATTTTGTGGAAGAACGTGTACGTTATAAATATTATAACAAATGACATGGTTTCGTTCTGATTTATTTTTGAACTATATTACTTAATAACGATCTAGAATTAAATAAGTGTAATTTACAATAATCATTCTAAAGCTTGTTTGATTAATTTCACATTGGTATATTTAGAAAAAAATCCAGAGCAAAAATTTACATTGTTCAGTTTCATAAAAAAATGCTCAATTTTCACTCGAAAACTAAAACTAACAAACAATTCATTGGAGTATTTTTCGAGTTTTGAGTTTCATCCTTTTGAAATATTCATTATTTTACTATGTTTTCAGTATATACGCATCCCTCCTAACATTAAAGAACAGTTGTTTTCAAGTAATTTGCCTTGAAGCTTGAGTAAAAGATAGCTTTGAAATAGAACAACATGCTCTTTTACTTCAACTCATGATCTGGAGCTTCTTTTACTAAAGGGAGCATATGAATTGCTGAGCTGAAATGCATCATTAGATCCTGCAAAGAACTGATTGCCGGATAATATTAACGTTCGAGGTTCGATTAAAAGATAAATCTTTTCAATCGGTTCCACCTCATGCGGACGTAGCGCAGGGGCAAACAAAAAAATAATAGAACCACAGAAATTTATGACCTCCGGGTAAAAAGAGGACCCAACAAACAAGGGACGGTTTTTGTGGCAATTTGGAGCACAAAGGGTAACATTCAAGTAGCGATGCGCTTTCCATCTTTCATCAGCCACAGCACCAGTGCACGGTACAGAGGATGTCTCGAACTATCTGTGTTTGCCTTTATCCTCAAACGCGCGATGCCTTACTGTAGATGGCCTCACTGTTACGGTCCATTTGTTCCGACGCTGACTTGACTGTTGCCGTTGGCGTACGGCATCACTATCTAATTCCCCAGAGCATGATTATTATTGCGAGAAACCCTTTTCAGAGCACCGGAACGTCAAGATGCGACATCGGCCCAGAGAACCTTACTCAACAACAACAACAACAGCTACAACAACAAAAAGCGAGAAGAAAAAAGTGAAAACAAAATGCAAGCAAAAACAGCAACACATTTATGCTAAAATATACAAAAACCTCACCAACACGCTTGGGTGTGGGGGAATTCTCAGCGGAAGAAAGACATCAGACGTTTCTTCCAAACGATCCACCGAGGCAAGCGCAACATAACACAGTTCTGATTATTTATGAAATATGTGTGCGGTTTGCATCCACCCGGAACGGTACGGTTGGTTTTCTGCGAACCAAAGGAAACCCGTTCGGAGGGCTACGAAAATGAAGTGCAAGGCCATCGAAATGAAGGATGGTGTGGTGGTGTTTAGAAACGGGAACACTAGCGGCAAACTCCGACCGAGTGCCGACAGTGGAGGGTTCATTCATAATTTACTGCACCGTACAAGGGCACGGTGCGGCACGGCACCGTGGGGGGTTGTGGAGTAAATTCAATTAAACGCCAAAAAGGTGAGTCCTTTTCAGAGTGGCCCACACGAGTCGCTCGCTTGCTACAGTTGCGTTGGTAAGATTGTTTGTCGCATCGAGTACACTGGGGCATGGCGGCATGCCTATCTATTAATAGGAGGCGGATTATATCTAATGGCTCGTTTGGGGATCTGATTGTCAGCAAGTGTCCCTTCGGGTAGAGGACCACATGAACCTTTAGCGTTATGCAAACGAGCTACAAAAAAAAGTGAAACACACGCTGACAGACAGGCAATGGCAAGAAATAAGGGTTCAATCAATTTGAAAACGCTTAAAACCCGAAAGTCCCCGAAGGGTGGTGGGGCTTCCTGGGGGAGTAACAGCGATTCAGGATATTTCAATTGTGAAGTCATCCTTTCACCAAGCGCTGGAATCGTCGGATGTGTGTTCCTTTTCATCAAAGGGAAATCCCAGAGGTGTGACACAAAATGGTAGGCACGCGTTCCTGGAAAAAGCCTTCCCATAAAGGCTGATGTAGCGAAAGAACGTGATGGATGCAGAGCAATGGAAGGATTTCTTAGGCAGCGAATATATGCAGTGAAAGGAACGTGCAAGCTGGAATGTAGTCGTACAAGAACGAAATGGACTAAACTAAAAAAAGAAAAACGAAATCGAAGTATTCCGATATGCTGGCTCCTGTCCATGGGAAGCAAACCCGAAGGACAGTCTATTTATGTAGCCATTTATATTCGAACTGTCCGGTACACGATTTATATTTTATTCATCGATGGACATTGAAAATTCCACCCAGGACGCTTTCCGGTAACGAACTTCATCTCCTGCTCGGTAGTGTCTGTCTATTCCTTCCTGGATTTCGCATCCCTGCACCGGTGGGATCCTCCATTTTCAGAGCTGTGCCTTTTTATTTGCTGCTGTCTGCTTTTCTGCATCATCTGCAGCTGTCCGCTTTGCCTTGTGGGACATTTTTCAGTGATTTTTCTACGCTGTAAAATTAGCTTTCCCGTCCATGTCCTCGTTCCAACGACAACGGTCCTACGGCCGGGCATCGAGAGTGTTTGGCTTGTGGAATATTTATCAAACACTTTTCCCTCCTTTTGCTAGTTGTTTTTAGCCTGGGTGTGATTTTTCTCACGATGCATCTTCACGGTGGTTCTTGGAGTGTCACCAACCACCAACTGGTACCCGGTTGTGCCATTGGCATTCGACGATGATATTTTGCTGCGGTTCGTTGAAGCTACTGTGAAATGCATACATCAGTGGGAAGTCCATTGCTTGTGGGGGTGTACGTGTCGAATGCATATTGAAAATCTGTATCGATTTGTATTGGCACTCTAGGGGACAACGATGTACCATGTTTCGCTAAACGGCTGCACGGGATGCAGTGCGTTGCAGTGCATGCAGTGTTCTGTATGAAATCGATGTTAGATTTTGTTATTTTTGCGGCGGTTTTTTTTTGTCTCTGGCACCCAATAGCAGTGACAATTTTCACAATAAGCGAGATTTTACAGTGAGAATAGAGGCGTTGGTTAGTGTAGCAGGTGCAGATACAATAGTGCATACATTGACGAATGCATTGACGGATATTCATTGGGAATTGTAAATTTTTGTAAAGACTCCTATTAACAATAGGATAAACTTCTGTAGCAAAAATTCGGGTCTGAAAAGGGTAATATAAGCGCAACATATTTGTGGTATCGTATGAACAGCTATATACGTATCGAAAATGCGTATGCTTTTCCATTGTTTTGTGTAACTTTTGAGGAATTTGTGTACTGAAACCACTGTTGAATTTATTTTTTATGATTTTGCGTTAGAAAAAACAGCATATTTTCCCTAATAGAAGCGGTAAGTTTGTCTTAAGCAAATTGCAGAAATTTGTCTGCAATAATAATCTCCAAATATTTCTTAATGTATTGAGACAGACAATGAGAATATCAGAGTAAAAAGATTGAGTGTAAAGGCCTCCATAGTCAATAGAAAAATTTAGATTTATTGCTAACGTAAACAATCGGTTCGGTTTTTAACCTTGAGGTGCGTGTACCATTCCGTAAACTCGAAGAATCACAGATTTCATGGAAGGAAATACGGAAATGTAATAGCCATTTTACATGCGATTTCCGTTGTTCTACAGAAATTTATTGCGTAATTGACGCATTGTTTTAGAATTTCTTTCAATTGGATTCTAGATGATCACCACTGATGTTTCCACACATTTGCAATAAAAAGCCACATCCGGACAGGAAAGTATTTCAAAAGACATGAACCATATTAGGATAAATCATGGGAAGACAACTTTCAACATCAGAATATGCCTGTTTCAAGGCAATTAAACCAAAGATGATATTCGACGATATAAAACTTGAGGAGCTGTTTGTAAAGTTTGCCTGTACGAAGTAAAACAGATTATAACATATCGATCCTAATCATCCCATATAATCCGCTTCCGTCATTGACACCTTATCTCACTTTGCTTTTCGGGTTTGAAGTTGCGAAACGGCTACCGGTCAAATTTGGATTGGTGACGTGTTAAGTGCTGCCGAAAGTGTTTCCCTAAGGTACCTGATACCTTAATGCTAATCTCCAACCCCACGGTTCTTCAACAAGACGCCTCTCTTACGACGGTCTATCATCGTTTGCAGAGTTGAACAAACTGTTGAAGTGTCATTCATGGTAGAATTGAATCCAGGGCAAACAATGTACCAAGTTTTGTTCAAGAAGAACGGCTAGGATGTATTGCTTATAATTAGGAACATAAACTTAAACTTAATTTAGCACGTAATTCACATTGATTGGGAGACGTTAGTGCTCGTGTTTTAATCGTTTTATTGTCATAAAGTCATCCTAGTCAATATGACTCGTTTACATTTTTTCATGCCCTTCTCCCGAATGACATCAATAGAGAGTTTTACCTCACTGAAACAAGTTCTCCCGACCGTGGGTTAAGACCATTAAAATACAAAAATATAGAAACATTATTTCTTCGATTTTGATTCTTTTGTGTTTTTTGTATTTTTCAAAAATAACATTTAATGGGTTTTTGAATCTGGTTGAAAATTGGCAAATGTAAAATTAAGTTTTCTTTTCGATTGTCATCTACGCAAAAATTCGATAAAAAGCTCGAACTTTTTTCAATCCTTGTAAAAACTCCATAGGCCTGTTATCCTTGAATTAAACAAAAAAATATTAATAATAATAAATATTTTATAGTCTGATTAAGCTGGTATTTTGAAACAAATAGTGCTTAAGAAATGTAAATTTTGATTAATCTAGTATAAATTGATTTGAAATTATTTTAACAAAAACAACAGCACAATTATAGGACCAAAGCGAGATTGGATTTTGACGTAAAATAATTTTGGCAGAATTGTATGAAACAGACTTGTCTGATTTTCTCATTTTTTCGTTTGCTGCCATATGCAAACACTCGTATGCAGATCAAACACTACAGTAAACAAACATGTTATACAATGATGGTATGAAAAAGATCGTCAGCATGGATACCCCTTTCGTGTTTTCAAAAACGTATAAAGAATGTTTTTTATCCATACGCTGTCAGCCACACAACTCTATCACTTTTTTGTACAAACGTCAACACCAGTATTAGCTTCATGTGATATGTGAAGCTTAGCTGCATTTACAAGGAGCAAAAAACCCACGAAATATCTGCTATCGTTTTAAAATAAATTTCATCAATTCCATCAACAACATTTGGACGGGGTTAAAACAGAGGCACGAGCCCTAGGGGAGGATGAATTTGAGTAAAAAGGTTAAAAGAGACAGAACTCGAATGGTATATTTTAACTGTGCAGCAAATTAGCTCAGAGCACGCTTGTGAACAGACATGCCGCCACGGATGAGTTTGATGATTTGTTTGTTCAAACGTAATACAGTCAATTAGTTTAGTCAGACTTTTTGTGAATTTACAGCTACGGTCGTGGAATGAAGCAGTGATTGCAGCGCGTACCTAAGCTTTTCGTTCGATTTTATTGTGATTAATAGGGGCATTTACATCATTTAGCACGAGAGAGATAATGAATGATAACGTAAATTTTAATAATGTTAACGTTTAAGTCCATATAAAAGTCTGAATGTGGACGATAAAAACGATCGCTCAATGTTTGCAAAAACAAAACCTAAGAAAGCCTATCTTAAAGCAATATCCTTAGGTCTTTTACTGAGACAAGAGACGTCTCATAAAAATCATAACTGAGATGGGATGGATGGGACAGGAAGAACCGAAACTCTTCTGCCGGTTATGTATTAATTAATTATTTAATATGTTATTATATAAACTAATAGTTATTAGCTTCTTCTTTGGCTCTACAACATCGAGAGATCTTGGCCTGCCATTTCTGGCTTCCGTAAATAAACAGTGCCCATATAATTATGGTACGCATTATTGATTATGATAACACTAAGAGTTATTCATATTTCCGAAAAATAAAACCAATATTTTGCACCCTTTGTAACACTTAATGAATATAGTGAAACATAATTACAAGCAGGCATTGATACAGTAGATAAATAAAAAAAAGTGATATAACTCAAATTACCAAAAACATGCAAGTGGTTCAAATAATGTCAAACTAATGAACGGAATTATTTTAAGCAAATTAAAATTGAAAATGGTTAATTGCTGTTCAAAAACCTTACCGTTGCATAAATGCTCGTAAAACAGTTTTATTGAATACAAGATTATTTTTAGCCGGAAAATTTCCAGTAGAATTTAATGTATGCAATTTAATTCCACTAGAATGAGACATTTTAGTAGGTTTTGTACCTGTCTCTTTCGCTCTCGCTGTGAAATTAATTATAATAATCGTATTAAAATTATGTAAACATGGGTATTACTGGCGTTTGCGGCGCACAGCAAATGAAAACCGGAGGACGCGATGGCAGGAACAAATGATGCTCTTAAAACGATACGGTACCCAATGAGCGCGTGCAAGCGAGACATCAAAATGTGCAAGGAATACAAACACACTTTTAACAAACCGGCAAACCGATACCAAACACTACAAATGGTTTCAATTAAAAGTGGTAACATAAACAAACATCACAAAATTGATCAACCACTCTTTCGGCCAGCGCACCCGTTTGCTGTACCCGTTTGCCACCACGTTGGGTAAGGTTATTTGCATGAAAGGCTCAAATGATACATCCCGGCTCCCGTATTGGTTACCCACAAAAATGCACTGTGCGTGCGCATGTGTGTGTGTTTCTGAGAGTGCTATGCAACCCACAGCATGCTTGTGCATTTACTATCGCGTGAAATGCTGTTTTTTTCTGTTAGTGTGAACGATATACCATTTGCTGCCATGTTGCAATTTGAAAAAGGTAACGGTTTAGAGAAAAGAAAAATTAAACTAAAATGAAAAAAGTGCAAAAACCGCTTGAAATGAGGAGAGCACTGAACGGAATGTGGGTGAAGTATTTGCGGATCATTTATAGGCGATATTTGATAGCATTAAGGCTCATAATTTAATACCAGCGCATTGCGAATGGTTCTAACAGCAAGAGCGGTCGTGAGTGGATTTAGAATGAGCATCATCAACGCAAATTGTCCACCAATGCGGGGTGTTGGTTTATTTAAAGCATTTGATTTTAATTATTGTGTTATGATGGTATTTAATTTTTAATCCACACTGGTTTGGCTGATTAGCGCAATGCTCGCATTACACATTCACCGTGTGGGTGATAAACCATACCATTATCAGCGTGTTTCTAATTGCACATTAGCAGACGTTATTGCATTTTTGTGAGGTAAAACAATTGTTATAGTAAAAGAAAAATCTGTAAAATTAGATATAATGCTTTATAATGTAATAAGTAAAAGACAGAAAAAGAAAGAGATGAAGAGATAGAGAGAGAGAGAGAGAGAGAAAGACAGCGAGAGAGAGAGAGAGAGAGAGAGAAAGTATAAAATTAGCATCACCCAATTTTTGGTATTATTTTAAACAATTTCGAACCAATCGTTACTATTGAGGTTTAAAATGATTTTTTTAACTTTTGCATAATATTTTACAGGGTTTTTCAGAAGATATCGTAAAAATATCATGCGTTTCTGTAAACACGGCATATGAAATGGTAAAAAA